>JAPMOB010177777.1:0-27656 GCA_029875015.1 Lepomis gibbosus
CTGGCAGTACTGTCATTTCACTGATGTCTCCAGTGACTTGTATTATTGTAAAGTAGATGTGGGCCTCCAGAGGTGACAGTATGCTTTGAGTCAGAACATAGAAAAAGGAACTGTCAGCAAATAAAGAAGAAAACCCATGCACGACACATTCAAATCCTCTTATAATCCTGTTCAGTGCAACATTTTTGGAAAACTTGATTGTAGTTCTGAAAGCATAATTCCCAAAGATGACTGAAGGCAGTAGACACATGCAACTGAGACTCTGCACTCTCAGAGTGTCATTGTAGAACTACTAGTCCCTAAATCAAAACAATGTGCTTGCTGCTTCAACATTATGCATCAGCATTTATCAATATTACCAAACCATACAAAGAATACTGTCTGAGTGGAATTTATCCCGGAAACAAACAAAAAACTCTGGATCTGTATAAAAGATATATTACTTAAAATATGTATTACTTATTTAAGGGTAATGTTAATGGCTTACTAAGAACCAACAATATCAACACTAATGCTGTTTTTATCTAACTTGACTTGTATCACCTGCTGATGGATTTTATCCACTCATGTTGTTTAAATCTATTGTACTCTTTTTTTTTTTTTTACCACAAAATAGTAACGTTATGTCTAACACTTGTAAATTGTATTATATTAGTTTTATTTTTTAAGGACTGATGAGTATATTTACATTTATTTTAATGTTACATTTTGTTTCATGAAGCCTTGTTTTTACAAAGTTATATCAAGCTAACTTCATTTGTAATGTCTAATTTCTAAATCACATCTGTGGTGTTTTGCGGGAAGGGGTGTATAGGATGCTTTGAGGTTGTCTCACTTGGACAAATCGCAATTTTATAACTTAGATAAACGCAACTTTATTGTAGCAGTAACAGAAATTAACCTGAAAATGTCTGCATAAAATCTACTGCCACGGTGTCCATAAAGGTAACAATTCACCGTGAGTGAACAGTGGCAGGGTGTTTTATCAGCCAGCGTCCTCTGGAAGGATTCAGTATGCTGTGTGAAAGAACTAACATGCAACTTAAGTTAGTCCTCCATTCAATTGACAGGTTTGCACCATTCCTGTATTTCCATAGAGTACATTGAAGGTCATAATGCTGCACTGTAGCTAGTTAATGTTAGGCTAGCCTTAATTAAACACACTCGTTGATCTATGGTTTTAACATAAATGACGTTAACTAAGGTGTCCTCTCCACAGTAAATTATTTCCTCCACTTTGTCCCCCTTGCTTAATTTCACAATATCCCATAACTTACACCACAGAGCTCATTTTGGTGTTAGTGCAAAAAAGTTCACAACAGCTAAGTTAGCAAACGTAAAATTTATTGACCGGAGCTTAGCTTCTTCAGGCAACTATGATAACGTCACGCTAATATTACGTTAGCTAGCGTGACATTAGTGAAAGCTAGGCGGTGAAGTTTGTTAACGAGCTAATACAGTAAGGTCAGTTAAGCTAGCTGCCGCACCGACTTCCTCGGAGAAGCTACAGAGTGGAGACAAAACTCCAAAAACGACAGAAGACACAGTCAAGTATATGTAGGCAACTTATAGAAGTGTTTTATGGACGCAGAGCACGGTCCGAGCTCACCATGATGTCCGACTGGCTGCACTCTTCTCGCCGGTGACTCCTCCTCCCGTGTCTGAAGTTGTTTTCGGTCTCGTGCACGGCTTACCAGTGAACGTCACAATAAAACATGCTGAGCACAAAATAGACAGGCCACAAAGAATATAATGTCTGTTCTTTCAATAGGAACACCCGCCAGTGTTCAATTTTCCACCAGCTGGGCATTATTTCTTATATTTACATTTCACAGGAAGTCAAAACAGTGGGATGTTTTCAGCAGTGAAATTATAGGCTGTGTTGCTGAATCAGAAGAACTCAAGTTCAGACATCACCTACTTTTTTTTTTTTATCCGTGGAGCTCATTAAACACAGTTCAGAGCTCCACTTTCTTTGCTCCAACACTAAAGAACACCACATCAAATTACAACATTACCAGAGAGCAATTTCAACACAAATCAGAATTCAATTAGAGTCAAATTATAGTGTCTTTATTCCAACAAAGGACTGAAATACCCTTGTAATCACCTTAATCTTCAGCCACAAGACCTATGAGTAGTGTACAAGGTCCAAAGTGGCTAAGATACTTTGGATGAAAATACATCTATACTGTAACACAACTACTACTAGTTTCATCCCAAGAATTTCTTCACAATGGCTTATAAAGAATATCAGATACCTAGTCCAGACCATATAAAACATTACAATTTAAAACTCTATACCATTCATGACCACAAAAAAAAGTGTATCACTCTAATAATACAGTACAAAACAGTGAACCTCTATCTGACACACATTAATCCCAAAGCTGGACAGTATTAGAGTAGGATATACATTTAGAGGGCAAGTACTCAGCAACCATTATTTCACTTTTAATGGAGTTACAGAATGAGGGTGTAAAGCATTTGTTCTATTTACATCTACTATTCAAGTATCTACATGATGATCTGATAAACAGAACAAGCTAACGAACCAGAGGATACTGGTGGAAGACATGTCAGTGCTTCACAAGGCAGATCCCTGATCCTTTTGATTTATACTGTAGGTTTTAAAGAAGTGTGATTCCAGAGTACACAGTGGATCATGAAAATGATTGGCCATGATTATTCATAGTCCACTCGGTCTGCACAGAAAGAAACAGGTACAATATACAGCAGCAAACCCATGAAGGACTTCACAGCACCATTCATTGCATCAGGTCAGTTCATCTCCTCCATCTCCAAATGAGGTGTAATTTGCATTTATGTGTTTATACAACATTGTCTAGGGTGTTCAAAGTCCAAACAATCACCAACCACAATTCCCTATGTGAATATTTCTCACCAGCAAAAAGAACATGTAACCTCTTCTCCAAATCGGGCATCTGCTTAAGGCATACGAGAAGTCACTCAACGTTATCCTAGATGTGTTTGTTTAGCGACCCATGGTTGGCATGGTAACAGCTGGGCTCGTCACAGTGGCGTCCTCAGCCTTCCACTGCGAAGTCACAGTCTTGATCTGCGTGTAGAACTGGATGCCCTGGTGGTAAAGAGACCATGGCTGCGTCAGCTACCTGGTACACATGCAACAATGGGGTTTTTTGAAGTATAGTGCACATGACAAAATGCTTTTGTTATTTACCTGCTTGCCGTAGAAATTGGTGTCTCCTCTGAATGATCCTCGGGAGCCAGTGAAGGAAAACATGGGGAGGGGGACGGGGATGGGTACGTTCACACCAATCTGTACACACATGAACCAGAAATCATACATAACTACTGCTGAGGTACAAAATACACCAGGGATCGAAGTATAACTTGTGTCATTTTGTCTGTATAACCTTCTCAAAACTGGGGGAAAATGGTATGTTCTAAAGCCAGGTGTGACAGATTAATTTAATGTATTTTCATCTTTGCACATATACTGTATGGTCCCCTGAGCTCTCTGAAGACACGGACAAATACTTCCTTTAGCGTGACTGTTGTGAAAAATGATTCTCATTCATCTGCAATTCAACTGAACAGACACTCGATTATCAAATACAATCTGAAAGAAAACAAACAATTTTTGCTTGCTGTAATCTTTCCCCTGCTCATACTGGCCTCTTTTTTTTTTTAAAAATCTCACTTTTAAACATGCCTATAATACATGTAATAAAAATATATTTTTCAAGTGAGAAGCTTTGGTTTAAGATGAACTGTTAAATATAGGTGAAAAAAAAATCTGCATTGGGTGTTTCACTTTCATAAATACTTTATAGCACTGCTCCTTTGCGCCGTCAAGTCGCTCCAATAAATATTCCCACCTCACATGAACTATGTGTCTTGTTTTCATTTTTCAAAACACAACGCCTCCCACACAAAACTGTTTACTCATCAATGTATCACAGGTGACTCACTGAGCACCAAAATAACACAAAGAGGTGACCTGTTTGGATCCTGACAGTCAATTTGAAAACAGTCTCTTCTGTGTCCTTAAATTAAGCCAAAAGCGCCTCTTACCTGACCAACGTCCACCTCATGTGTGTATTTTCGCGCAGTGGCTCCATTGGTAGTGAAGATGGCGGTGCCGTTGCCGTATGGGTTGTGGTTGATTAAAGAAATCGCTTCGTCAAGACTGTCTGCCTCCAGGACAACAAGCACTGGCCCAAAGATCTCCTCTTTGTAACACTTCATGTCCGGCTGGAAAGAAAGGCAGAATGATCAAGCCTGAGCATTTATCATCATCTACAGCTAAAACTCCACAAGGCTTTATTAACAAAACATAAAGACCCTGCATGTTCAGAGTTTATGATGTCATGTCAATACATTGGGAAGACAAGGGGGGGAAAAAAGTTGTTGGGAAGAAAGAATGCTGAAATGCAATCTAAAATGACAAGCTTTATCAAACATTGAATTGAGTCTGAGTCTTGTGGATTTTTTTGCCGAGGATAACTGCCAGCGACAAAAAACAAGCTCTACAGAAATAAGTTCTTGCAATTTACGCTTGGTGAAGGACGTGTTTTGTTTGTGCTAAAAATGTTGCAATGTTTAGTACATTTTTCAGAGTCTCCTGTTAACAAAGCAAACTCAACTTTATTTTTCTCCACAACTGTCAGCTCTCGAAGTAAACTGGGCTTGTATTTTATTACATTAGACTTTTTAGTGACTGAAAAAGAGGCAGTGTTGCACCCTTTCTCTCCGCCAAATCTCACCGTAACATTGCCCAGGATGGTAGGTCCTACAAAGTTTCCATTTTCATATCCTTTGACAGTGACATTTCTCCCATCCAGCAGCAGCTTGGCACCCTCATCCACCCCACTCTGGATCAAAGACTCCACCCTGGCTTTGGCTTCAGGAGAGATCAGGGGACCCACATCGGCCCCAGGCTGATCACCTTTAGGACACACACGTAAATTTTTCACTTTATGAAGGGCCTTATTCTTTATATTAAAAAAAATTATATTTGAAATGCTTAGCAAGTTTGTGTTGACACAGTTACCAACGACGTTACCTGCATTTACTCGCAGAGACTTAGAGCGCTCCACCAGCTCTGGGAGCCATTCACGAGAGTCCCCTACAAAAATAGCCGTGGATAGAGCCATACAGCGCTGACCAGCCGCACCGAAGGCAGCACCTACCAGCTGGTTGAGTGTGTTTTCTTTGTTGGCATCAGGCATCACCACACCATGGTTCTTGGCACCCTAAAATGAAAAATGTAGGACAAGGCTCTGTAAGGTTTCTCTCCAGTTATATTGTAGGACATCAAATAGGGGATGTTTTTGAACGCATCAAAACGGAAAAACATCCCACGCCCTCTCTTCAGGCTCCCTCAAAACACATTTTCATGTGCCATGAATACACAGGCAGGTATAAAGATGTGGTCCACCGATATGGATTTTTCAATGGCAGCAGTGCTGCCAATGGGCCGATACATAATGCAGATATCAAAACAAGGAAAGGTCATATGTAATTCCAATATTCCATGCATATTGCAATCTAATACACATGGTTATCTTATCCACTAACATGGTGTTTTAGATGTAATTTCTATTAATTAATGTAATAAAAAAATAGACTGGTTTAGGCTGTAGATTTCAAAACATGACTGGAAAGAGTGGGGTACAGTTGGTCAGAAGTGACGTCTATTCTTTAAGATCACAGCCAGTAATGGTTTTAGATTAGCTTAGTTGTCATTTAGGATGGGAGAGATGTGTTAACACTTATGAAAGATGTTGGTGACTGAGTTTTAGGGCTCTAGTGGTAAAAAAAAGTTTGTCCCCCACCACCTTCCCAAAGGGAGAGCACTAACATAGTTCCACAGCAGCATACTGACGAGGCTGATTGCCAGATATCGGCCGACCTAGTAGATAGGATTTGATTTATTGATCGTTGTCAGAATTTAAAGATAATTTCAAAAAATGCTTCTGAAATAAATGACCTAAATAAAATAATAAATAAAATAAATAAATACCCCAACTTTAATATATGGGTTACTGTGGAAAACAGCAAATTCAGCATAGTGAGACTCATAATCCTTACTAAAGAGCAGTGTATTTAATCTAGCTATTTTAAAATAAATACTGTGAGGTCTTGTGTACCATGTTGGACTGCACTCTCTTGCCATTCTTGGAGCCCCGCTCGTAGATGTGCTCTCCAGCTGGGTTGGAGCCCACAAAGCTGATGGCTTTGATGGCCGGATGGTCACAGATGAAGTTCACCGCTACACAAAAGATACAAACAGAATTTGTAAATCCCCTTTTCATCTGTGCTGCACTCTTAAGGCAAAATATAAGAGCACAAAGGCCTTGGATAGAAAGGTTCAAACACTAGTGAATTACTTGCAGATACAGGCTGCAGAAATTAATATTATGAAATGTCTTATCTACATTTTGCCAGGCAGTACATGATTAGTGTTTGAATCATCCTTGAACCGTTCCCGTTGTTCATTTCACACACACACACACACACACACACACACACACACACACACACACACACACACACACACACACTGAATTAGCAGGGAGACACACTCTCACCTGCGTGCTGGCCGTGGATGATGTTGAGTGTACCATCTGGTGCCCCGGCATCCTGGAGCATTTTTGCCAGTAGCATGGTGCATCCTGGGACCCGTTCAGAGGGCTTCATCAGGTAGGTGTTGCCACATACCATCCCGATGGGGAACATCCACAGAGGAATCATGGCAGGAAAGTTAAAAGGGGCAATACCAGCACACACTCCAATGGGTAGGCGGTAGGTGTAAGTGTCCATGTCCTTGGTGATGGAAGGTAAGGTCTCCCCCAGCATGAGAGACGTAATGCTGCAGGCATGTTCAACCACCTCTGGGGAGGTGTAGAGGATGAGAAAGGATAAGTAAACCAATAAAAATATCTGTGATAAGAGACACATTAAACTAATGGATGCATCCTGAAAATTGCAATGGTAAAATAAGTTATTTAAGGTGACTTATTTTATATTTATTGTCCATTTTGTAATTTAACCACTTATTAAAGAATATAAACTGTTAACTGATTTCTTGTGCCTAACTATAATAGATTTTTTGAAAAATGATAAGCACAATATTTGTCCCAGTACTGCACGAAATCTCTAATGTTGGCAGCACACCTGCAGATGCATCCTGTCTTTCAGCTGATAAGTTAAAAAAAATAAATAAATAAATAAATAAATAAATAGTATGCCAGAATAAATCGAGCATCCCAAAACCGGGAACAGTACCAAGTACAAGAAATACTTTGGCAACTACGTTGTGTAATAACCAAAATATATCTTCATTTATTTGCAAGTGTGCGTGGCACTTTTAATTTCTCAACATGATTCTTGCAAGTCTGCCAAAGTGAACAAGTGCACCTCAATGAGGGGAACTGCATAATTATCTTTATATAGCATGCATCTAAAAGCAGAGCCTGCAAAGTGTTTTACTTAAAACAAACTCGGCAGTCACACTTTAACTTTGGGACTTAAAGTGATGCTGCAGGGATACTGTCTCCTTAAGTCTTGTTTTGTTATAATTGGACACTTTGAAAGCCTCTTGAAAAGCAGTTTAAGCCTCTATATGACAATATAGCCAAAACAGAACCTTTGCCCCATTATTAATTTAAAACTGAAAGCCACATTCGCAGGGAGCGTCTGGTTACACGCATATAATTGACACCCTGCAGCCACTTAGTTCCCCCAAGCAATGGCATAAAGGGTTGACAAAGACACAGACGTTTCATCAGGAGATACTACAGACAATCGTTTGAACAGGGGGCAGACCAGCACTCTAATCAGGATATCAAAACCCAATAGCAGACTGGGAAGTCTATGCTTTACTTACGGAGCCCTCTAAAAACATCTCCCTCTGCGTCAGCAAGAGTCTTGCCCTGTTCCAAGGTGATTATTTTAGCCAGTTCTTTCTGAAATGTTAGAGGAAAAACAGCTTACATTAACAACCATTACTTCAAGACATCAGCGAGGAAGAAACAAAAAGGAGGTCCACGTACGATAGCTGTCATCTTAAATTGGGAACATGTAGGTGAAAGATGAAAAAACAGACACATGAGCAAGTGACACGTTTCCCTACAATGTTATCCTTGATCAGCTGCTGGTAGCGCAGGAAGATCTGCTGTCGGCTGAGGATGGAGGTCTCGGACCAGGTGTGGAAGGCTCTGGAGCAGGAGTCTACGGCTGCCAGCATCTCTTCCTGGGTCGCTTTGGGAACACGCCCCACCACCTCATTAGTGGCCTGAGGAGCAGGGGATAGTCCATACAGACAAGTTGATTGAGAGCAGGGGAAGCCATTACTTGTTATTACTGCCTGTCCATTAATTCATTAATATTAATAAGCAAATGTTGGTGTTCTATGCTTTACAGGTTTATGTGATGATTGTAGACTGTTTTTGCATGCTATAATCATCCATTACTGCCTTGCTAGTAGCTTACACTTGACAAGCTAAATTATAGCAGGGCTGAACTTTGGGAAGACATAAAACATGACTGGCTGTGTAGCTCTGATCTCTTTCTTTAGAAATAAAGCTATTACAAATGAGCAAATCTCAATATTTCCCCTTACCCGACGTGCATAAGTTACTACTACCAAGCAGCTCTGGTTATTTGCAGCCAGCCTACAGTACATAATGTTACTGCAGCCTCTTTGTAGGTTGCATATAGTTCATCTATGAATACTTACAGGGTTATGAATGTCAAGCCATTCAGAGGTGTTGGACTCAACAAACTTGCCATCAATGAACAGCTTGGTGGTGGGCTAGAGGATTACAGAAGCATATGATTAAATCCCTTCCTGCCTCACTAAGTGTGTTAAGGACATGGATCCATCACCACAACATATACCTTCCATCTTTCTAAAGCATTGTAGATCCCTTTATTTTCTATGCACAGAGTTGTGTTGCAGGTTCATTTTAACATCTTAAAACTGATGTTTTGCTGATGTTTCAGACATGTCTAAGCAGAGTCTTGATGGTTCAGATGGAGAGTCCTCCATGCTACATTATCTGTTTCCCAATCCCATAATACATACAAATCCTAAACAGGTTTTCAGTAGATAGTGTGTATTCACAGGAATATCAAATAAAGTACATTCAAATAAGTCAGTATGCATATTATCAAAATGCTTGATTTTTGAGTGTTCTGTTGAGTGACGATTTTGTCCCACAATGCAATGAATGAACAAAGGAAATATAAGAGCTAACAGCAGGCATTCATTCTTTGGAGTTAGGAAAGCCACTGTCAAAACTTAAGTTGCAGTTTGACTGATGTCTGATGACATATATATAATTTCCCGTTAGTATAAAATAGTATGATGATTTCTTCCATACCAACGGCACAAACATCAGCGTATAAATGTTATACATAGTAAAAGCTGTGTACAATTAGTGTGAGTATGAAACTGGGACATAGGTAATGAGTATGCAGGGAGTACGAGGGTGCAATGGGACATTTCAACACAAATTTGTGAAGGTTCAGAATGTCTTCAATCTCATAATGAGTACTGAGAACTTCTAGTCAGTACAAAGCCAATATTAGCTTATCGAAACACAAGTTAATTTGTTTTAAATAATTATTATGTCCAACTTTGTAGATATCTTGCAATGCTTTAACAGCCAAATGCAAGGATTCCTTATAAAAAATGTTTATGTTAAATAACAGATATTGGCCAATTAACCTTTATAATGTTTGTTAAATTTTTAAATATTGATATAGGTACCGGAAATTCAGTACCAGTCAGGATATTGTCTGAAAGTCTGT
Source organism: Lepomis gibbosus (assembly GCA_029875015.1). Lineage (NCBI taxonomy): Eukaryota > Metazoa > Chordata > Actinopteri > Centrarchiformes > Centrarchidae > Lepomis > Lepomis gibbosus. The sequence goes on from JAPMOB010177777.1 coordinate 9,805, forward strand.
CTAAGAAACAGGATCTATCTCAGCTCCATTTGGACTGTCATGGCGCATGAACAGGTGAATGAGAGTTCAACACTAAACTTTGCAAACATTTCTAAAAAAAATGGCGTCATTTTGAAATGATGGCGTCCAGTGTTTCAAATAATTTAAAACATCCCCCTATTTAAAGTTAACTGCATAAATCAACACAATGTGGCACATGGAAAGATGATGTTACTTCTCAAACTGAAAATCAGAAGAGACTGGGCTGAACATATAACATTCATTCATTCATTGCTACGTCATAAAAGCTGGTCTGTGGGAAGCGCTTACCGCTGAGGAGGAGTAACATAGACGACCCAGCTGGAGGGGGACCTGCAAGAAATTAAACACCAGAGTAATAGTGAACTTCAACTCATAATAAAGTCATTGTCCAAGGTCTAGTGCAAAGCTCAGTCTGAGTGCTCCATTGTTTATCAGGCATGTTCACTTTATGCGAATAACCAGCCCTTACCTAACGTTACATAACTAAAATTTCACAGAAATATTAAATGACTGCAATAAAGGAGGAGTGACCCGTGTGCAACGTGCTTCGTAGGCAACGACTGTATTAGCTAGCGGCGCAAGTTGTTAGCTATTTTGAGTTGTATACGCTTGAAACAAAACCAAATGTTCTGTAAAACATGACCATGAATTTGTTTTACCTTTTTGTTCAAAAGGAACCGGAGGAGAATTGCTGCCATAGTGGAGAGTCGGGGTTTTCTTTCCTTGCCCCGGAGCCCTTCAACCGACCCAAAAGACACCCTGCTGCAGAGAGAACTTTAGCTAGCAGAAATGTTGCGGAGGACAGCGGGATACAACGCTGCCCTTTAAGAAGATTTTTAAGACGATCTACAAAACACTCTCGTTGTGGATGTCAGTGGCTGGCAACAGCGCACACCATTTGTTGATCTGTGAAAACTGCGCGCGACGGCATTCGCTGTGTCGGCTCAGTGAGGGCGGGACAGACCCGATTTAAAAGCCAATCACTGCGCGCAATTTACCAGCCGCCCTAAATTACAGTACGCTGATTGGCTGTTTCAACAAACACAGACTTGAGTCGCCTCAGTCACTTGATTGAGTCTTTAAAAAACTTCTTCTGGGGCTTTGGTGATAAAACGCTGCCCAGTGGGCTTACTGCGTAGCCTACACTTCCTGCGGTAAACCACTTTTTAAAATATTTATGACCAGATAAAACTCTATTTTATGTGTTAAGGAAACCTTATCAACACCTTGTAGCAGGTAGCAGTTTCCATGGCAACATGCTTACAGGCGACATGGAGTTCCTTCGGTGGAGCTGTCATGATGTTGCAAGATGGATTGAGTCTTTAGGATTTCCACAATACAAAGTAGGTTAACACTCACCTGACTAAACATAGATAACATTGACCGTTACAGGATATGTCCCTGTCAGCCTCCAAGATAGGCCTAATACTTCGCTTCTCTGACCTCATTATTCATTTCTGTCGCAGGCATGTTTCACGGAGAACCTCATCACTGGAAGAAAGCTAATTTATGTAAATTGTATCTACCTGCCAAGACTCGGAATCACAGATTTTAAAGACATGCAGGTATTAAGAAGAGGAAGGAAGTCGAGTTTTTGATTCCCTTCGGAAGAACTTGATGTTATTCTGGAAACTATCAAAGATGGAGGCTCACACAATGTTCAAGGAAGTTTAAACGGGCTGAGTAGCACCAAGATAATGATGGCACTGTTAAAACTACTGAATGCAACCTCTAGCTATCTGGTGCTGAAGATAGATTTTTGACGAGATTGTTTTGTCTTAATTTATTTACATGTTGATAAGTGGTTAATCATTTAAGTAGCCTACAACAAATAAAAATACCAATTTACTGGACATCACTTTGAGCTCGCCAACTTAGGTAAGGTAGGCTAATAGATTAATCAAAAAGGGGGGGAAATGATAAAAAGATTAATCTATAGGCCTATCAGAAATAATAATTACAAAGTGCTTTGCAATAAATAATTGTTAGCTGTTTCTTAAGCTGTATGCCAAATGTCTTTTCAGTAAGCAAGTGGACTGCTGTGAACACCAGAGAACTGGTATCTAGTCTGCAGCCAACTCACTTCATCCCTCTTTCTTTGAACACTGTGACATCCAATTAAAGTTGTGTGTTGTAACCCAGCATCACTGCCAGCAGACACCTCAGATCAGCCACATCACATAGGCTACATGATGTGTAGCCTATATAAAGGGGCGATTTTTCTGAGGTCAGAACTAAATTGGCTAAAAGTGCCTTTATGTATTCAGCTCTGCTTTAATGTAGGTTTAACTGATAATGAAATATCTCGAGACCGGCAGACTCAGTAAAGAATCGTCTGTTTAGTCGAGATTTAGGCCTATATTGCTTTAGCCTGTTAGTCCTCTGATGCATGAGTGTAACCTTGCAACCTTTCTTCCTATGATGCCACATTCTTGGCAAGATCTTCTCAAAAGTCTCGCACTCTCAGTGGGATTGCCTTATTAAATAAAGGTTAGATAGCCTACTGTGAAAATATACTTTATCAAAGGACTCAACCCTGCTGTGCGTCCTGCAGGTCATCTCTGCTCGTGTGCGCGAGCTGCTGGGGATCACAGAGACCCTGTGGAGTCGCAGCATCGCTGACCCGCCACGGGACAACATGGGCCTGTTCTTGGAGAAAAAGAGTCGGACAGGTGAACGGGCGGATAGCCTCGCTTACCAGCGGTTCCTGGAGGACGCGCGTCAGTGAGCGAGAGGCGAGAGCCCGACATGAATCACAACAGTAAAGGAGCACAGCAAAAAAACAAGACATGTCAGTGTCGTTTCATATCGCCAACTGTCAGCTCATGATGACTCCGATGAGACACTCACAGAGAGGGCACATGCAGACCTCGACAATAACGCTTCCCACCGGGAAAATGCTTGTGTCATTGTTGTCTGGTGAAATCAGGCATTGTGCAGGTATCCAACATGTGCTCAGACTGAAACTCAGTTCTGAAAACGTTTGGCCATTGGGTGATCTCACAAACAGAGTGACACAATAGTGGCAGACTGAGTGCAACACTAATATAGCGCACACGGTATGATAGGCTAAACGTTTAAATGGTTCTTGTCGTCCCAGCTCTGGATAACTATGCTTAGCTACTGTTGATCTCAAGTGCATGTGCTGTATGGAGGTATTGATCTGGAGTAGACATCCTCAGGGTAATTCTATGGATGACGACGAACACCTAGGCTATTTGAAAGTGCCAGGCAGATCTGGGAGCAATAGGTCATTGTTTTTAGGAATAAATAATTTTTTAAAACACTGAGTCTGCGAATCCAAGTACTGCGCCGGTGTACCTTAATAGACTTATGAACATATAGGACTCTTTGCCAACTTGCACAAAAGGCCATAGGATCATTGCATCAGATAGTGATGGGTGGAGTGCCAAGTAGACCCACGGGGAGCCAGGGCTTTCAGTTTCAGCCAACTCAACACTTTCTTGCCAATAATCTATGTAATAGTCAGGCCTACATGCAGGAATATTCAGCTATAGGCTGATATATATGGCTTTACTCAGACCAGATGTACCATGCACCAAAGGTTTTATAAAGTAATAGATTTTCATTAACAGACTTGTTCAGGCCTATACACTGGTTGTTGCCCGACTTATTTTTCATTTCCTATAGGTTAAGTCTAAATCTAGTAAACAATTCTCTAGCCTACTTCTTTCTTAATTTAATTTAATTTGAAGGGAATATTATAGGCCTGCTGCATTTTCGTGCAGTAGAGTTCAATCGACATGAATAAATGATGATGCCTGCCTGTGAGATAGGCTGGGAGGCACTGCATCTGTCTGTGCACACAAATGGTCTCTGTGCAGCTCGGAGCGCACTGATTACCATTCCGAGCACAGCACCTCTGGTCAGAAATGGAGCCGGGCCGGTGGTTGACAGTAGTCCGGGGGCAGGAGGGGGGGCATATTATGGCAGCAACCTTTCAGTCAATCTGGATTAACTCGCACTGAGCCCTGCGTCGCCAGCAAAACCCCGTGAAAGCGATACGAACATCTGGCTGGATTCAGCACAGCACCAGTCACTAACAGCGCGGTAGATATTAAAGCAGCCCGTCGCTACAAAGGCGTTTTCTCTTCTGGAGGGGCATACAGGCGGATGCGCAGTAGAGACGATCCCGCACAGCTGCAGCCACACCGGGACCCTTCAGGTTGCGTTTACCAGTATTTTCCACGACGGGTGGGATGCTGAGTTACATTTCTCCGTTGTGAGTGGATCGGAGAGGAGTCGTCCTTTATCTGGTGGTCATGGATTTCTTGAAGGGCACCGCTGGTTTCATAGGCCGTCACTTGTTATAGCAGCCAAGGCGCGTGTTTCGGGACACCCGAATTATCTCCAAGAGGCACCGTCGGTCCCCTTTTTATTCGAGCCACTCCGAGAATGCTCTCAGCCCTCCCTGGAGGAAATAGCCTACGCTCAAACCCACCCTCCTTTGACTTGGCTTCATGTTTCATCTGCAAGGTAAATTCAATATTTTATTGGCTGCAATTGGTGTGAATTGTAGCCTCTGAACTCTTTTGGGGAACTGTCTTTCAAGAGGCGCAGTATAGCCTTGAAGTACTTCTCTTAGGACACCATCTGAAAGGGTTCACATTTTCCCTTGTGACCGGGGGTTGTGGCTGTAACCCACCAGCCCAGGACGTGTACCGCAAGGTCAAAAAAGCTCCTCAATAGCCAAGGAACGCCGTCAGATAGCAATTTTATTTTTAGTCCCCACTTGGCTGCATTCTTTGCTGTTTTTTCTCCCTACAGGTGAAACCGAGAATCATGCCTAATGTGGCCATTATTCAGTCCACTCTGGGATACGTGCAGGATAAGACTGATTTCAGATTCTTTGTTTTATTGTGTATTAGGCTATCTCATCACAGAGGACGTGATAGGCTATCTGCTGGTCTTTGCTGTGGTTAAACCGAATTGATATGCAAATTACTCACCAGTCATTAAGGTGTGATAAAGTCTAAATTAGCCTAAGTAATAGCATTTATAATAAGATGAATGTTTAGGCAGGGAGACATGTTGCCAGGTGACCGATGAAGACAGGTGAAAATATAGTCCTAGTGATTTTTATAGAGGATGAGGTGTAATGGTCTTGTGTTATGTCTAGTGTTAGTTATCACATGTCTTGTTATTCATGAGTGCCTCAGGCACCATTGTCACTGCTACACCAGTGAAATCAGGCCCACGCCTCATTTTGCTGCTTCAATTTGCTCTTACTGCTCTGTTAATGGACTCAGTGATGTAGCTTATATGCCGCTACCTTTCACTGATAGCAGAGAAGTGATGTGTGGTTCCTGAACACTGAGGCTGCTCTGCAGGCCAGCTCTACATTCACTGACCCAAATTCTTCACCACAAAATAAGCTTTTGTTTTTGCTGAGGAAGTGCTTTCATTAACACTTGAAACACTGAGATGTTTTGACAGTCACACACTTGCAGGCACACACACCTGGTCCATGTGTGTGTATGTGTGTACTGTATGAGAGTTGCTATTAGATTACACAACACAATAAGGAGAGAGACGATTATGCATTATTTAGCCATTTTGTTGCTGTGTGAGGTAGACAACACAGGATCCTGAGGGTCTTTGAAAGGGGGAAAATGAGTCAGTGGATATAGTGATCGTGGATTTTATTTTGGCTGTCCCTATTTCTGCCACAAATAGAATGTAACAGAGCGTAGTGTTTTCACAAAGAGAGGTAAGGAATTAGCTTTTTCTTACACTTTCTGTAGCTGAAATTGCACTTGTGAATTGGCACATTTGAAAGCCTACAGACTGGCGTGCCCATACTGTGCAGAATATTTACTTGAGAAGGCCATATTGACATTCAGAGGTGGTGCTCACGGATTCTGCATTCCTCTTTTCGGAAGAAAATCCCTGGTCATAAGCCCCTCACATCAGGGCATGTCACAACAGTGCAAGTTCCAAAGTCAGTGATCAGCATTTAAATTTGGCCTGTTCAGCCTCCTGCTTTAATACAAGACAGCGTCTAAAATATGAAGAGTGTTTTCTGTGCTTGTTTGTTTGTTTATTTGTTGGCCTGATGCTCCAGTCAGGAGATATCCAGCATATCAAGGTATCACTGAATTTCCTGTGATACAGTGTAAAGGAAAACACTTGGAATTACAAGGGGGGGAGTTGTAAATGCTGATGAACAGCACTTCTGTTGATGCAGTGGGGTCTGCTTAGTATGCTATCCCCCTGGCACACATACACAGATACACACACATTGTCACACAAGCTTGTCTGACTGAACTACATCAGAGTTCTACAACAAGCCATTTAGGTTTTTATTACACGCAAGATTGGAGAAACAGTAATGATTCAGTCACTCCAAACATTGAATCCAATACAAAATTAGCTGAGTGTACAATCTCCTTTCTTCTCGCCATGACAGGGTTGTAAATGGCACAACACAGACAAAAAGTCTGTTCTGGCCTTCAACCAGAACGTCAATTGTCGAGGCCCTTTCCTCCAGAGAGGACTCTTTGTTCTAAATATTATTAGGTGATCTGAAAATGAGACGCTGATTACATCTCGCCCCAAAACGGACGTTTTCTGTGTTGCCATGGCATCAAGGCTGTCACCCAAGAGCTATCGCGTTCTAACATTGGCAGACTCTGTAGGAATAGGGTATAACAGCACATACCCACATTCACAAACACAGATGTGTTAGTTAGACGGTCCATAACAGCATCAATGTTTGGTCAGGATGTTTGGACTCGGGCTACACAAGCATTTACCCGACAAAATAGAATTTCTACCAGCTTCAGTCAGAATATGATCCACTTCAGCAGATGCAGCAGCTCCATTTGGTCTCATAAACCAGGCAGACTGAGGCCCCATTTCACTGCTTTGTCGATACCATTTTACCGTCATGTTGCAGCATCAGTTTACCTCCTTGACACAACAGAGCTTATTTTTGGCAGTAGCAGACGTCCAGCTGCTCTTCCCCCTGAGCAGCCCAGGTGAGACGCTGCCTAGATGCTGCCATGTGCCATTGTGTCGACCTGCGGGGAGGCGTACCGACTTCGTCTCATTAACTTCCTCTCACAGGGCTGCTTTCCCTGTTTCCCTGCCCAGACGTGGATTGCAGAGGCTTTCTCACATGAGCTCCAGCATAAGTTAGACCATCTGAAAACATATCCCCCATGACCTCGCTGGCCAATTGGCATGCAGTATGCTGCATAAGGCATTTCTTGGCGAATGCTGCCCCAGGGAGACCATAGATATCCTCTCATACAGTATAGTGCTGCTGCTGCTGCCGCTGCTGCTGCGCATGAATGTCTGTCTCCATAGCTGAGGGTTGTTGTGTAGTGTGCTACCTCTATTAGGCACAAATCCACCCACTAGTGTGCATGTGTGGGTGTGTGCTGTCAGTCTGTTCTGTTCTCTGAGGGCGAAAAGACCTGCTCAGAGGTAGTAAACGAACATTTGATTGACTAAGAAGCAGATTATGGTTAATGCATCAGTAGATTATCTGTTTTCTTGTTTATTTGTGGCCCTCCCAAGTCACCTCACCATAATGAAAAGCCCAGTCTAGAGGATAATGATTTTCTGGGGGTGTGACATTTAAAGATGAAGTGCGTGATTGATGATTGCATTGATTGATTATCTACTTATTTGTTCATGTACCTGACGAGTGCAACCTGTTATGCAAATCTCCGTGGATCAACCATAATTAAATGCAAATTAGGGAGACGGCAACAGATATTTCCTGCCCTGTTTCAGCAGCAAGGGGGCTGTCCTTTCGTCCTCACAGAACAAATTTTATAGGGATTACCGTTGCAACCATTCTCTTCACGTTCGGGTGAGTTTTCACCAGCAAAGAAAAAAAAACCATCTCCACCAAGTGAATCAATATCATGTCTTCAGCGCCATTCGAGTCTGGAAGTAGCAGGTCCTCTCCGCCTCATTGCACATCCAGAGGCCGTGCCATTCAGAGTCAGAGCAGAAGGCGGTTGGCACACCAACATGAACACCTCCGCTTTTATACGCTCTCCTCTGACACACACACAAAGTAGATATTAGAGTTTCCACACAGACACACATTGCTTTGCAGCACTGCTCGACACTGAAGTCATCTGCCATCTTTAAGGTGAGTCATGACAACATTTAATGATCTCCTACAAGCTCACATCTCTAGTGCACCCCAATCCACAAAATGGGGCTCTTGTGTGACTTGGTAAAGTTGTTGCTGGTAAAAATGGGTCGAGAGAGACATTGATTCATTGCTGCCTGATCAGCAGTCTTCATGAAAATGTCACACCCAGTGTGCGCTCCATTGATATCATTCCTCCCTTTGCTATTATGGGCCATCTTAAGGCGACCTCTTTCCTTCCTCCTTGTCTGGCTATAATACATTTAACCCAGCTGTCAAAATGCAACTGGCTTCAGCGGATGCCACCAGGCTTCCTTCACTCCCCTCCTCGTGTTAAAAACATGCCTCCACATGGCAAGTATGTCACTCCCATACTGTCTGATGTTTTCTTTACTGATAATTTTTTCCTCACACCGCGACTGTCAAGGTTATTACACTGCGAGTTTTGTGTCACAGCTCCGATGCAACAGAAGCTTTTGAAGCATGAAGGTGCTCAGTTGGCGGGCTCTGTGCTGAGGCAAGATTTTTATGCACACTCTCCAAGACCCAACATCGACAATGGAGGCATTACCAGCAAACCACAGAAAGCTATAATCATAAATCAGCCACTCTCTTTGGTATTTAAAGGTTAGCCTTTGGATTTTTACTACAGTTGTGGGGCTGGATATCTTGTTCTCTGTGTTTGATTGGATTGGTGTTCCTTTCAGTGTGCTGTAATGGGACACCCAGACGGCTGAATATTGCATGTTCAACCAAAATGACACTAAATTTCAGTTCTAAAAATAATCACAGCTAATGTCACTCTCTCTCGGGTACATGGTGTGGTGCACCTGCAGAGCTGTGATCTGATCTCAACTTTCTTTGCTTTATGACATGCTATATCCCTGACAAGGTCTCAGGATTCATCAAATGGATCCCTCCTGATCTCCCATCTCAGTTGTGTCGTAAGTAAGAGTAGCAGCAGAGAGAAAATCAATAGGAAGGCATAGCACATCCTCACTGAGCCACTGGGCCCAATCATCCCTTCCTATTGGCGATATGATCCTGGGAGATATGAGTCTAATTCTGATGAGGCCCTGGATTGCCAGTCTAGACTTTCATCCCTCTGTACACACACAGAAAAGGACTGGCATTATCATATCAAAAATGTAAGAGCAGGGGAGCAGGGGCTAAAGAAGAGAATTGTCACAAAAATCACAAGATTACTGGGAAAGTTTCACTCCCATGTCTGCAGGTGACTAACTAGTTTCACATCTAATTGCACAGCATTCATTGTTTGTTCAGGCACTGGCTCACTTAGCTTCCTACTCAGAATTTGGACTCTCTGTAAATCTCAGCTATGGGCTGGCAGTAATAGTGTTTCAAATCTAGCGGAAAAGCCTTAACTACAGAAAAGAATCCCCCAGTTCCCTCCATAAGGGGAGAGTTCTCAGTGCAATGTGTGATTATAAAAATTACAGTATAATAAAGATGATATAAATCACTGTTGCAGATTTCATGCTTTGCATTCTTTAAGTGCTTAATAAATAGTATGCCCTTGTCCTCCTCCCTTTTTGCTCTATCTTTTTTTAGGTGTATTAAGCTAACTGAAAACCCAAATGGAGTCTCTCCTGGTGTATCTGATAGTCCTCGGTGTGGCTGTGAAGGCCCACAAAGTTCAAGTCTGCCCCAAACGCTGCGTCTGCCAGGTGCTTAACCCCAACCTGGCAACTTTGTGCGACAAAAAGGGGCTTCTCTTTGTGCCCCCGAACATTGACAGGCACACGGTGGAGATGCGTCTTGGAGATAACTTTGTAACCAGCATCAAACGCAAAGACTTTGCCAACATGACCAAGCTGGTAGACTTGACCCTCTCTCGGAACACCATCGGCTCCATCGCTCCTCATGCTTTCAAAGACCTTGAGAATCTGCGAGCCCTTCACCTAGATAGCAACCGGCTAACCCGCATCACCAACGACACCTTCAGCGGCATGTCCAAGTTGCACCACCTGAACCTCAACAACAACCAGCTCACCCACATCCAGATTGGGGCTTTTAATGATCTGACCGCGCTGGAAGAACTGGACTTATCCTACAACAACTTGGAAAGTGCGCCATGGGTGGCCATTCAGAGGATGTCCAACCTCCATACTCTTAATCTGGACCACAACATGCTCAGCCACATCCCAGAGGGCACCTTCTCTGGGCTGCAGAAGCTCAAGAGGCTAGACGTGACTTCCAACAAGCTCCAGAAGCTTCCCCCTGACCCTATTTTCCAAAGAGCAGGGGTTCTGGCCACCTCTGGGATAATGGGACCTTTGTCATTCGCATTGAGCTTCGGAGGGAACCCACTGAGGTGTAACTGTGAGCTGCTTTGGCTGCGGAGGTTGCGGAGGGAGGATGATCTGGAGACCTGTGCTTCACCGCAACACCTCGCCGGACGGTATTTCTGGACTGTTTCAGAGGAAGAGTTCCTGTGTGAGCCTCCTCTCATCACCCGGCACTCTCAGGTATAACCTCCAAATGGAGCTGTGCACTGTAAGACATAAAACTCGCTACTGTTACACTCTCTGAGCCCAGACATTGGATTGCGCGTCAGTTAATCCATGGTGGCACTTTGTGCTTTCTTTAACTGTCGCACCAAATATTAGCTTTGCGAGCCAGAGGAGTCTTACAAGACTTGTGGGACTCATCTGGGCCACTCAGCTAACTGAATATTGTGAAATATATAGGACCTACTTAAAAAATGTAATCAAAACGTGGCCTGTGGAGAGTTTTTTAGCAGGATTTTCAGTTTTAATAAAGCTATTTGCAGGTTTATGATGGATCTGTGGTGAAGCCCTTATTACACAGCGAACGCTTACAGTGGTGTAGTCCTTGATTCATGCATCCAAACAAAATTATCTGATCAAATCCTTGGCAAATAACAGCTAGAGCATCTCATTTACATTCAGCAGACATCTTTTGCATAATTGCAGAGATAGAGAAAAGATCTTTTATTTGGACTCCATCATATACACTAGAATGTACTGTCACATTGAATATCTTGCCTACGTAATCATGCTAATTGAATGAAATGACAATGATCAGTTGTTGATTATATTTACAGGGAATAAAGCTTTAAAACACAACATCATTAATAAGGACATTAATTGTAATATCTCAGAGTTATTCCGACTGTCTTACTCTAAGCCAAACTAACAGCACAACAGGATAACAGCTTTTGAATTTAGTGCATCATTGTGCCTCTATATTAAACACGTGCTAAATTCCTTTCACTAAATGCCTTTCCTCAGGAGCTGCGAGCTTTGGAGGGTCAGAGTGTTACTCTGCGCTGTAAGGCCAGGGGGGACCCTGATCCCATTATCCACTGGATCGCCCCTGACGGACGCCTTATGTCCAACTCCTCCAGGGCCGTGGTCCATACAGACGGCACGTTGGACATCCTCATCAGCACTGTCAAGGATTCCGGTCTGTTTACACCCTGGTGGCTGTGCTTGTGTTGTTGACTGAACAAAATTAGTTGTTTGCTTGTGTATGCAGAAGACTATAGGACCGGAATATTTGTCTACATCAGGAGATAAAGTTTAGAGAGGAGGAGTGTTTGCTCACACACCGATTATACTCACAATGGAGTGGAAAATTACTTTTTCACCTTGTTGGCTAAGTTGTCATATATATCTATTTATAAAACTGTACTTTCTTACACATGCATGCTTCAGTGGTTAAATCATCACTTGTTTAAGCTGTTTCCTCCTGCTTTCAGTCTATAAGCTAAGCTAACCAGCTGCTGTCTGGAGACTTTACCAGACACATGTGAGAGTCGGATCAAACTTATCATCTAACACTCGACAAAAAATGTACAGAACCCTTGAATTTCCAAAAGATACAGTACGTTTTTCTTATCTTGTGCGCACAAAATAAAGAAATATGATATTTCAGGAGTTTGGGGGCTCCAAATAGTTCCGAAAATTTGTAAAGCTATTGCCTTAAAAATGATGATATAAATAAGTTTTTGTCGCAACTTTAATGGCTCTGTGGACCAATTATATCACAATAAATATCATAAAGGACAATAATCTAATTAGTGTGTGTTCCAGGTTCCTTCACCTGCGTGGCCTCCAACCCGGCAGGTGAGGCCCAGCAGACGGTGGAGCTGGTCATTGCTAAACTCCCTCATATCACCAACAACACAGTCGCAGAGCAGGAGCCCGACCCCGGATCATCAGATATCGCCACGGTGACCAAGACGGGGGCAGAGGCGGGAGGGATGCCTCTGGGGAATGCGAAGACAAGCCAGGAGAAAAAAGTAGTTATTGCTGAGGCCACGTCCACCTCGGCCCTGGTCAAGTTTAACTTCCAGAGGAGTATTCCTGGAATACGCATGTTCCAGATCCAATATAATGGCACCTATGATGATTCACTGGTTTACAGGTAAACACAAAGACCTTACCTGCTGGGTTCATATAAACCATGAAATCAAAACTGAAGAAGAAAATGACGTTATTCTTAAATTACTGGCCAAATGGCACAATTTTATCTAGTGAATGAACCCTAAATCTGAATCTAAATGTACACAAAGAGAAAAATTTTTTTTTAAAAATCTGTTGACCCTTGTTTTACCTTGATAGTCTACTTTAAATGTTCCCTTCGAATATTTAGTCATTAAGAACTGGACTGGACCTGGCTGTCGACATGATTATTTGTGGTGTCTATTAATCCTATCAGGAAGACAGACTAATGCACTATATCTGATTTTTTATTCTTCGACTCATAATCCCCCCTCGCTGGAGTGTATCATTTACTATGTGCAAAACCTTGATAATGCTTGATCAACAAAATCAAAACAGAATGTCAGCACTAAGCTGCGGACTGATAGGAAGATGAAAGGGTAGTCAGCCAGTGTTTTACAAAAAGCATCAGAGGCTTCACACATGCCCATCTGAGAAACCGGCATACACAGCATTCTTTCATCTCTACCCTCTTTAACTCCATATTTGGTGCTAATCACTGTGATAGGATAGGCTCGTCACACAGGCCCCCCTTTTTCCAAGGGAACTTTGAAGTCAACAACACGTATGGTGTTTGGCAGCGGCTACTAAATTCAGGAGACATTAGGGAATCGACTCTGTAATCCCGATGTTGTGAACAAAAAGAGACACCCTGCATCCCCAACGACTCAAAGCAACCTTTTATCAGTGATGATGCTGGAGAGAATAAATCAAATGTCACAAAAGATTATGCCCAGACAGATCTTAAATAGCCCCCTGAGAGATAAATGATTGTCATGTCATTTTATCGCTACAAAACAATAAGATGGATAATCTGATTTGCTTCTGTCTCCTTTCATTTAACCCTCCCTAATCTATGTCACAACTCACAATGTTTTTTTTTCTTTTTATAGAATGATACCCCCGACCAGTAAGAGCATCTTGGTGAACAACCTGGCGGCTGGTACCAATTACGACCTGTGTGTGCTGGCCATCTACGATGACCAGGTGACCGCGCTGACCGCCACCAGGGTGATAGGTTGTATCCACTTCACCACAGAGCCACAGTACCTGAGATGCCATTTCATGCAGTCCCAGTTTCTCGGTGGCACCATCGTAGTTATCATTGGAGGGATTATTGTGGCCTCAGTGCTCGCTTTTATCATTTTCCTCATTGTGCGCTACCGGGTGTGTAACCAAGGAGACGTAGATAAGGTCAGTTTGGCACGAGTCCTTCTTTTTGTTCTTTTTCTGTTCTTTATTGCTGTTCATATTAAAATACAAAAAGGGGTGTCTAATAGAATTGCTTTCATTGTTCTTTCTCTTCCCATACTTGTCTCGTGTCATGGCAGGCTCTAGAGATGGGGGATATTCGGTCGCTGAGCAGTGATGGACAGCTACAGGGCTGTGGGATTCCCAAGTCCCTCTCCAAGCAGGTCCTGCGTCCAGAAAAGAATGACAAGGATTCCCTCAGAGTTGCCCTGCCACCCCCAGAGCCAGCCAAGCAGCGACCGCCGGCCGTTGTAGCCACCACCAAACCCTCTGTCCCTGACTGCACTGTCTCTACCTCTGCTGCCAGCCACAGTTGGCACCCGGCCTCCCCAGGCGCTCCAAGGCCCAAACGTTTCAGTGCTCCACCAAAACCCTCAGATGCTCGCCGAGCTGATGTTCAGGGGGATGTTGAGCTCGATAACATGAACCGGAATAACTCGTCAGAGGTTAAAATGGCCACCGCTATCACTCTCGCTGTTCCTGGCCAGCCCATCAAATGGACTGCTGTTCCCAGGGGTCCACGGCCCCACCAGCCCCCTCAGCATTACATGACTGTGCCTGCAGGCGGAGTGAGGGTGAACCGTAGGCACTCCTTAAATGCAGACTCATATATGGAGCGCTGCTATGTGGCCTACCCCAAAACTGGGGCCAGTCTGCGCTCCAAGCGGAGCCTGTCGATGAGCGGAGAGCTACCACAGCTCGAGAGCACAACAAACATTCACCGGGCCAGGGACAAGCTCTCCAGGTCTGAGTGGCTTCTGGAGAGCACTTTATGATTTGGAGTTTATAACCTGCGTTCTCTTGTTTTCTTGGATTGGATTTGTGGCCCGTTGTGAATCAGACAGGGATTTTATGCCTTGCTTTGAGCTTTTGCGCTCTCCATTGAAGGACCTGTAAGCTTCTCTCATATATTTGGGGGCAAGACAGGCATATGGGGTTATGGGAAGCATTTCACATTTGTTTTCTACCTTATAACCTATCAAAGGTGTCTTTATAACGACATTTGACCAAACTTTGATGAAAGGCACAACAATGTATAAAACAACTTCATGTACAAAAGTGTTTAGTTGTGTGAGATACTGTATATCTCAATACAACCATAAGTGTTCATGTGGTATTGAATGCAGTAACCTGGACATACTTTATTATAAAAAAGAAAGAAACACGCGGTGGGTGGGGGGCTATTATACTTACAGACTCATTGCCTGTTACTTAAAGTGATACAATCTCTGTAGACTTTGAACATGATTCTTGTCTCCAGCGATACAGACAGACGGTGACATGTCTTAATTTACCTTGGCGGTGGTTTGGTGAGATTACGAATGTGCTTTACATCCCAGAGGTGTTGGCACGGAATGTAGTAGACAGACAGCACTCCATCTCTTCATCCCAACATCCCCAGAAACAGCACAATGCAGTATTTTTGTGGCACAAGTCGACTCAGCCTAATACTGCCCTCCGGTTTGGATCGATACATTTTTATCACATAATTACATAAAGACTCCACTCTGATAGGATTCCTGTCGTGACTGATTTGAGCGACAATTGAACCAACGGCAACAGCATGACAGGTGCAGGAGGTAATCTGATATCATGTGCGGATGAGATTCAGAGGAATGGTTCATTTCCATATTTTTTACTTACTGACGTTATCATGTCACGCCGATGACAACCATTGTAAATGAATTTGTCGATGTAAGAGAAACGATAATCACAAGTATGGGAGGACGTCAGCTCTTGATTTTGCTGTTGTTTCTGTTTGATGTTTACCAGTATAAATAAACCAGTGATAAAAGGGACATACTCAGACTTATCTCATTTTCAGCTTGCCTTTTGAATTCTCCCAACTTTTCCCACATCAGAATTAGAGTGCAGCCCTCTCTAAAGTTGTTGAACAAAACAATAAATGCAACCTTAGTTCAGCAAGCTCCACGAGCCAAAGTGGTAATGAAATTAGGGTTTCAGTAGTCTTGCAAGCAACACAATTCCCCTTTCTCTGCAAGTGGTGGACCTCTGACAGATCCCTTCCCTGAGTCCTTGTGTTTGTTCAAAAAGAGGAGGGAGGCAGATGATGAAAAGAGGCCATGCTAGTCACCAGGGACGCCTCTCGCTTGCGCAGCTCCTTTCTCGTCTGACAGCGTCGTGCCTGTGCCCTCGGACGGCAGCCACTGCAGAAACCTGCTGCAGGAGTGGTTTAATACAACCTCCGCAGTGGGAATCCTTGCACAACTAATTCTACAGTTACAGTAATGTCTCCCTGATAGCAGGACAGACATGATATGTATTACCTCCTGGAATACGAGCTGTGATTGACTGTGTATTTTGGTGGTCGGATGTTGCCTGATTGATTTTTATATAACCTCAAGTAGGAAATAGCACATTGGGTTGAAACCTGTTAAGATGAGCTTCACATACTGTATGTAAGACATAAATGAATTGCTGTCATCCAAACAGGCTGTTCTGAAGCACTTTTATTCATTATTTCTTGCTCATTACGGGTGATTAAAATGCAGAGGAGCTTGGCCTGAACCTTGGTTCAGTCTTTGGCGAGAGCCAGAGGTGTATGTTAATAATAGATGCATTTCTGGGGATAGAGAGAGCGAGGGGAGGAGAGGAGGCGAAGCAGAGAGGAGTAGATGGAAGGTTTTGTGAAACAAATACGCCGAGGAGGGTGGGAGGCAGAGAGGCATGGGTGAGGATGAAGAAATAGAGAGGGAGCGAGAGGTGCAGAGAAGAAAGCGAGACAGCTCAGAGACAGAGAGGACGAGGGCACAGGGAGCTGAGAGTAAGAAAGAATGTAGAGCGAAACAGAGCGAGGAGTGCAGGAGACAGAGAAAAGAGCATCCTTTGTAAACCAGCCATGGAGCCTCTGGCTTTTCGGTATTCAGAGCACCTTCACAAAGGGGATGGAGCATGGGAGGGGGCAGTGGTGGGGTGTTTGTGGGTGATAGACCTCAGCTGGAGGTCTGGCAATGAGCAGAGTGGAGTGAGCCCTGCGGCCAGATCAGAACCACACGCTCCCCTTCACAACGCTGCACGGGCCTGACCCGCTTTCCAAACCCCTATAATGAGTTTGCTGGCCCTTGTCTAGTCCTCCTCCTCCCCTCACCACCATCTGACTCCCCCTCCTCTCCAGTCTACTGTCTTGCATCATGCTGACTCACTGCTCTCAACTGCAAGAGTCCTGTCATGCTCCCAAACAACCCTCACTGACATCCCGACACCAACCCACTCACCCACTCACTGGTCCACTTGAGGACTGAACCTGTCAGTCTTTTGGAGTCTGACCTGCCTTCTACAAACAGAATGGCCAATCCGTTCTCCGTCTGGGCTGATTTGATATGCTGCTCAAATGCCACCGGGGTCAGAGTGATCGTCGTGAAAGTCGTTTTGATTAGCCCCCTCCCTTCTCAATAGTTACTCAATGTTCCGCTGATTAAATTCATTTTCTGCTGTCACTGCTAATGGCCTTTCATTCCTTCGTGTAAGTTTCAGTTGGTTCTGACAAGACAAGTCCCTTTATCGAGCACTTAAACCAACATGGTCTCTGATGGTACAATAGCCTTCTTCTAATGACAATCACGATGTGGGGAATATTACATTGAGGCATTGATGTGTCCAATTTGTGGTCAATTGTCTTATTTAAAGAGATCATTTGGCCTATTTCAACAAACTGAAGAGACCATTAGCATCACAGTTAGAGAGGGGTAATACGAATGCTTAATCGAAGAAGACTGAGATCCTTCAACAAGTGTGTTAGCACCTTTTGCTCTCCATGCTGCAGCTCAGGGTTTCATTATCTCCTCGCAGCAGGCGGTCTTAGTCAGAGTTACACATCAGACATTGTTCCCCTGGCAAGCATTATCCCTTGGAGTATGCGTAGAAAGAGCCTGGGGCCAGATAGCGGATCCGTCCAAAACACCATTGATGTTGTCCCTCTCAGGGGGGAGCACATG
>JAPMOB010177779.1:0-14126 GCA_029875015.1 Lepomis gibbosus
CCACCCACCCACCTCGTCCACCAACTCTGCCTAGTTATTTATACAGAGGAATGTGCCAGGCCTAAGATTTTTGTGATGTTAGCAGGCTAACATCTCTCCTGTTACGCAGGAAGACATCACTGCTAAGTTTAGCCCGGCCCCGTATGACTTTTTTTCCCCTCTGCTAATCAGGGGAAGGGGCCGATTTTAAATCCACAACAGCTACTAAATACGCAGGAGCATAAATATGTCTGCCATATGTTGTGATGTCATGCATCTTTCATGATCCATACGGTTATGTATAATGTAATGTCATAATGTCTGTATCCTCTGGGTCCTGCATTTAAATGTGCAGTCAGTCTAATATTGATTAAAGGATGAAGAGAAAAATAAATAGATAGATGAAATATATAATAATATATAATATACTGTACACATATTATTGGCCGCCTGGGGGCAGCAAAACAAGTTGCAAACAGAAAGTTGGAATATTATCACCGTATGATGTTATGGCAAATGCATTAGCATCATATGGAGTTGTTATGGCTCATATAAAAATATTGATTAGTATTGCTTTGAAACTGCGTTAACTAGCTCATTGGCAGCTGTAAACACAACACTAATATCACACTTTATATTGATGTGCCCAACGCATGAGCCAACAGTAGCCTACGTCCACATCCAGCAGATACAGAGCAACATTTACTTTCATGTAAAGTCGTGTTACTACTTTCTGGAGGTGGAAGAGAGTGGTGAGGCTGAACCACATAGTAAGCTGCAGGACGTTGCACGGAGCTGATGAGGACCAATAACAGCTCAGGAACTGTTCGATAGGGATTTTATTTAAAAGCCTGTTTAAAGCTTGCAGAGTAATTGCACTGTTTTGGAAAGATCTAATACTGGAACACATAGATCTCACAGCTGAGTGTGCCCATGGCCCCCCTTCCAGGATGTTTCCTCACCATGTTGTCTTCCTCCTGGGTCATGAATGTGAATGAACAGGTGGGGCTGCAGTCACACTGTGGAAATCCCCTGCATCACCATGTTGCTTTGACGAGTAGGTTTAATGGCAGCCTAGGTCAACATATGTTGTTTAATGGATAAGAAATCCAAATCTAAACTGAGTGTATAAGAGATTTCAGGTTTCCATGCTCATATTAAACAGAGAAGGACATAGTGATGAGTGAATGTGGTTGAAATACTCTCAGAGATCAATAGCCACTTTTTGCAGTGGGGCTTGGAAAGTAACTGATCTGGTGCTTTGCCATCATGATAAATATTTACATTTCTTTGTGGAATTGGGTATTAACACTTGGTCATGTTGTACAGAGACCTGTGCAGTCATAGTACAATCAGTGCTAATAAAACAACATTGAAAATATCAACCTATTAATTGCCCCACATTTAAAGGTGAACAGCAGCAAAACCCAAATCCATTAACTGAAACCAAATATCACTTTTTATAGTATAAATATGGTAGTTTATATTCAGTACAGCATAATGAACCGTTCTTACCTTTTAATTCTCATAATCCTTAGTTATGTACCAACAACCAGATTCTGGATGTACAAAAACATAAGCAATAATATACAGTGAAAAGGAGTCCATTGGTGAAATGGTTAACTTGTGATTCTGAAGTTAGCTGTCTTAACTTAAAAAAATGTTGGAAATATTTCAACATGGAATCCTTTCGCATTACATTTGTTGGGCTGCTGGAATAACAAAATGCACCACCTGTCAACAAAATGGCCTCTGTGCATTTCCAAGATGAGTGTAAATTTTAATTAACACTTGATTAAGGATTCTGGCAGTGTAGCGAGGTCGTTCCACTTATGTCGTCAATTTTCTGAACTTTTGCAGATACAAGTCAAATTAAACAAGGTAAAAAAAAAAAACGACTTCTGGCTCTGCAATGCTGATGCCTAAGTCTTCTTTCATTTCATTTTTTTTTCTCCTTCTGTCATTAATTATTTATTTGTTTTGGCCACTTGGGGGTAGAAGAACACTAACAAACAACCACCCTCTCAAGATATTATGGAACGTCAGAAACCGCAGCCAGCCTGAATGTGCAGGCTGTGAAGTCCAAACAAAACTAAAACCAAAGAGCTAAAAAAGAGGCTTAAAGGCTCCGTAGAGCTGACGGGGGCGGCAGAGTTGGTCACTGCAAGCATCTCCTTTCACGTTACATGTAGTCATTTTATCTGCTGTTATTATAAAGATTTTGATTAATGAGGCTATCTGACAAAACAAATACTAATACTGCATTAAATGTGCCTTATTTAGCATTTCAGCATCAATAGGTCATTTTAGGGCTTAACCCTGTCACCAGCAGTGCTGGAGATATATCACTTTGATGTATAACACATTACTCAGACAAGCTAATGTTTAAACAGAGAGACAACTAACTGTTCTGTTAGTCTGAGCCAAAGCATGCTGCAGCTGACGCTAAAACTCTGCATTATTTTTGTCACAAGACTGAGAATCATGGCAGATTTTCCTTTTGTTAAATTAATGTTGAATTCATTTATGAGAAAAAGGAACAGGTCCACATAACGTGCAGCTGCCAAGGAAACAAGAAGGCACCCCCCATGACCTGAGATTACATAATCAACAGACCGTGTAATAAAGCCTGTAGGTTAGCTGTTTGCAATAACAAATATGATAACTACATTGTCTGCACACCTTTTTGGCTGCAGATATTTATTATGAGTTTTACCTTTTTGCATAATGCTGCAAAGTAAGTTTTTTAACCTAGGTTTATTTAACATTGTGAATTTAGTTAGGTGTGCCAGCCAACTCTCAGCATGCTCACTGTGTCATTTTGTCCACAGTGTTATGCTCTGCGGATTGAAATGTCTATTTCTGTGTGTTGTTTAATACTCGGCGGTGGAATGAAATGTGTGATCAGTAATGCCTTCTCCTGTCCCTCAGGGGAAATAATTCTTGTGGCATGTGAGCTGCAGAATATTCAAGACTTGTTACACCAAATATATCAAACAGTAGCAGCAACTCTCTGCTTTGAGCACAGCAATCCAGCCTATCATCTCCTTTGGAAATAGGATTGCTCTGTGTAGTCAGTCTAAAGCGGTCAGTAACACATTTCCTGTGAGAGCTAACAGTGTTCCAGCAATGCAGAGGAGTGAGGATGTCCCTTTAGCTGTTGCAGCGATTCTCCCCTTCTCTGCCGACAACACAACACAGACTCATTACACCAGTTGGAGAATAAGACACAGACACATGGGGAGGAAGGGAAAAAAATGAAAAATGTCAACCAATGCTGTAGAACACTGATCTCAAGAGGGCTGGATCACTCCCACTGTTTTTTTTCTGCCTATCGGTGTGCACTGCCTGTGGGGTGGAACGCAGCGGGGGAAGATGCTTACACTGTCGCTGGTTATTGTGTGGACAGGGGGGCTCCCTCAGAGTGGATGATATGCATTCAACAGACATTTCCACCTGCGGATGGAGGTCTATGCGCTGTGCTTTTCAGAAACGGATTCTCTCAGAAGAAGTGCTGGGGCTCTGAGGTGCAACTTGTTATATAATGGACCAAAGTGCCTTCTTTCCATTTTTCTTTTGCATTTGATTGAGATGCTTTTACTTGCATGTTAGCAGACTTACAGCATTTATTAAGTTGAATCTTTTACATCCAAGTCGGATATTACTTGCTGATAGAAAATGTCCTGATCTCGGCGTGTAGTAATGGCTCGGAACCCCCAGTGTGTCTCGGGGAATACCCTACTGCTGAATGTAAGCCAAGACAAAAAAATACCTGTCGAGGACATGCAAACAGTGGCCATGAAAAAAATCCAGACCAAAGAACAAATCAGGCAAGTGCAATTTCATGTTATCTTTGTCAGTCATGCGTCTAGTCATTTTCCTCCTACACTGATTCAACCTATGTAGAACATAGAAGACTGTAAAATATTTTGTGTGACATGCTGACTGAAGCATTTTTATTAACATTGCTGTTCAACAACTGGCCACACAACTGACGGTGTTCGATGCAATGACAGTGATTTAAGGACACAAAGCTACTATGTTCACCCTTAATTGAAAGGAAAACAGGATTAGACCAATGTCAGTGTGGAATATAATCTCCTTGCCCAATAGAAACTAGCAACTCTGAGTAATCAACAATCTCAAAGCACCGCCGTATCTTTGAAGTAACTTCAAGGAACTGCAGAAGACTAACTAAATGCTGATACTCTGATGTTTTTCAGACTGATGTTTCTCATGTATAAGGGTGCGTGTGTGTGTGGAGGGTGTTTCTTATGGGCTTCTTTATTATTAGATATTTATATTGTGAAACTATTAGCAATATGCTAAACTGGAAACATGTTCTATTAGAGTGTGGATCTTAAATTAGCAGAAATTGAAAATAGCATCAAGTAGATGAAAGACAAAACGTGTTTTCTTTTGCTCTCTTAAAAATGTCACAACATCAAACAGAGCCTAACTCTGACATTAAGATAGGGCTCACTAAACTGTAAATCTCATTTTGGAAGATGTAACTTGAGCTATGTGGTTTTCTAAAGTGCTGCAGCGACAGGTTCATGAACCATACATTCCTGGGACTATAGTGGGATATGTTCAGTAATACGCCTGACATCATACGCCCGTCAGGCCAATCTAACTTAGCTGTGTGATGTCTAAATGATCCTTCCAGAAATTGCTTACTACTCAAGGTGTGCTTTACAGTAGAGCTGAAAAAAATCTGTCTAATTCACAAATGAAATGCACACATGGACATTTTGTGCACCGTTCCTTGAGCGATGTGTCACCAAAGTCAGCAGGCTTCATCCTCTGGGGATCTGGGGATGAATGCTTGTCCAGAATGTCATGGCAATCCATCCTGTAGTTGTTGAGGTATTTCAGTCTGGATGAAAGGGATAGACCGGCTGACATTGCCATCCCTCGAGCCACTCCACTAGCAAACTTTAATTCAAGCCTCTTGTGTGAATACCCCTTCTTATTAAACTTGGCGCTTTCCTGCAGCATGTGAAGTACCCCCTGAATTGTAGCCTTCAAAATGTTATGACTAGCTGATTGGAGATGTTGCAGCAACATGTTTTACTTTTTTCTGAAACCTTGAACAATTGCTTGTTTGTTCAAAAATAACACCCACATTTTTCATAATAATGGTAAATATGTCAACAGAAAGTATTTTTCTTTTTTTCTTATTTAATCAGTGCTGAGTAAAGACGGACAGAAGCTTGTAATTTCCATGCCAATTTTTTGGATTATGAACCTGATGCACGGCTGGCTATAAGAACATCTGCTTATTTACTTTGTGATTTAGTAATTGTTACTGTGCTGTAAATGTGTGCAGTTTTTTGTAAGTGAACTCTGCTTCAACATTTGAGATCAACAATCTGCTGATGGCTATGAATTCTTTGGGGAAACAGTTGTACACATTGTAAACACTTTGTAAAAATCTTATATATTATGTGTTCAACATACTCTTGGTGGCGTTTTATCTGCATTTGTAACTGCTTCATTAAGACGATTATGTGCTGCTCTGGAAAACATAGCATTGTATACATCCATGGGTGTTTTATTTTGAAATCTGCGATGCTGTCATATATAAATATGTGAATGTGCAACTTGTTCTGGATGTGGATTTTATAGCTTTGAGTAACATTATGAGCTTGAAACACACACAGACCACTTTGAGAATTCACCAGCTTTGCTATTTTATATAAAAACAAGAACTGGTTCACATTGAAGATCAAATAAGCAAATTTAGTGTGTAACGTTCAGTGGATTTTGTCTACCACTGAATTCATGCAAGCATTTCCAGTATTTCGCCAATTTTCAATATGACCAACATTATCCTATTGTGTTCTCTTACTGCCAGGGAACAACAGATAGCCTCTGTTTTTATAAGTAATTCCACCTACTGTGTAGCAAACACCTCATGAGAGCTGCTGGGATGCCAATGACTCAAAAGAGCTTTCTATTTTGAGTTCTACCAATGACTGAATATTTTCTCAGTCTGAGGAAAATATCTTTCAGATGGTACAGCTGGAACACATTTTTAGATTTAAAAGGGATAAAATGGAATACTGATTTTCTCCTAAAAATACTGAAAAACCTCTGTTTATTTTGCTCCTATGCCTTATGTTCCCTTCCTTAATATTACCTCGCAGATGTTAATGAGATAATTATGAATAATAAAGACTCAGCAACAATTCAGCTGCAGCAAATTTAGTCCAGTTAATTTAGCTGCGTTAATGAGTCCCTGAGGGTCATAACTTTTCAAGTTAAAAGACAAGTCATAATCAAACAGAGATAAATGCAACAGAAAACTAAACTTTAAGTTAAAGGACGTTTATTTAATCTTAGATATGTATTTCTTGGAATATGTATAATGATATGTTTTAATATAAAACTAAACATTTTTTGACCAATTATAATGTGTCACCTTCAACATCAATATGCACTGAGAATTTTCAGTTGCAGCTCAGTTCAAGATTCATAGGATAATGTAGTCTGTTGTTTCATGTAGTAACAGTGTTTTGTCTCGGCTTCTTCTGCTGCCACTATGGAAGCATTGCTTTTAATAAGTAATGAAACATCAAACATGTTTTATTATGTTTTGTAATGTTGTGTTAATTTTGTAAATTATTTTATATTGTGACTGATTCTCTTCACACTGTTATTCCCGGTACTATTTTAACTTCCACTATTTTATGAACCAGTAGTGTTTGTAGTTAAAATTTTATTCAATAAAAAATATTTTCCATTGTTTTATTTTATTTTTATTTTTTCAGATTCTGAAACAACAGAGGATGAAGACCAATTTGAGACCAAAGAAGATGGTGGGGATGTTGAGGACCAGGCTGTGCAAACAGGTGTTTCCAGCTTGCAAATATTCCTTTGGACAATTGCCTTTTATTTCTGTTTTACTTATTTCTATAAATGCTAACATTTTTAGACATTAGTACAAATTCTGATATCATTCAAAGGAAGCCTTTACTTGTCAGTAAGTGATTCTGCAGAAAGATTGTTGATATTTGAACTTTACTCAAGCCAAATAAATACATCCCTCCCTTCAGTGCTCCCTCAGAAGGTCCGCCCCCCAAATTTCAAATCTCTGAGGTTTCTCCAGTGTTGAAACGCCTTCTCTCTCGCTTGGTCATATAACTTTCTTCTCTATTTATACTCTTCAGACATTTTCCTCTTTGGCTGCCTCTCAGCCATTTCTCCATCTTCCTCTCCAGCATGTTTGAATGTGCAGGTGTATAGAACTCTCTCTCCCACTGCCACCTCACCCCATCACTCCTGTGCACAAGCACAAACGCCACATGTTGCTGATTGGCTCGAACAATGTTATGTGGCATGGTCCGCACCATAATTTCAGTTGTCCATTTAAAAAAAAAAACAGGTTTGTGTAGGAAAAAATGGATTTTCTTTTCAGAGCACACTCAAATGGAGAGCTAGCGATCTGTGAGGGAATATTTGCTGAATTTAACAAAAAGTGTGATGGATTACAATCACTTACTATCCTGTTAATTTATTTTTATTCTTTTAATTTATTTGGGCAGTGGAATCAGCTGAAAATACAGCCTTTACAATTTATCATTCGGTCTAATGGTTACAAAAAAGGAATGATTAGTGCAGCTTTACATAGCCGTGCTTTATAATCATTGAAAATAATTGATTGCTTACCTGTACAATATGTCACATCTCCTCTTACATGAGATGCAGTGATGGACAAATGTGCAGAAGATGACAATAGGACACATGGACACGAGGATCACTCCAGCACAACCAGGCAAGAACATGCAAATACTTATAGCAGTTTTAAAAAAGACTCCATATTAAAGTACAATACCTGGCAGATCCTGAATTACAAAGCTACAGATTTTGCTTCACATAATCTGTTTCAGGAGCCAGTCAGAGAATTTTTCAAGAGAATCTCCTCCAGAAGTCCTCCCACCTCCATCACCAAGACTTGTCAAACGTCCCTCCACCTCTCCGATGCCAAGTCGCTCCGGTTCCACTACACCTCTCAGCTTGCGGAAGAAAATTGTTGTGCCAACTGAATACCAAGACACAGTGCCTGGGGAGTTTGAAGAAAAGGTTAAACAGCCAAAATCCGTGTCCCAAAGCAGCACCTTGGACTCCCGACCACAGACTCCACTGAGCGAGTACTCTCGGAAAGAATTTACTCTTAGACCATCACCAAAGCTTACCAGGGCAAGCTCAAAGGTTTTTGAGAAAGTCCGTGGCTTAGAAGAGCGGAGACGAAGCCTTGATATTCCAGAAGGTTCCATCTCGGGAAGATCTTGGGCTGGGTTCAATCGTGCTGGATCTGTAGATTCAGATGACGGAGGAAGCCGGTTGGGCATCTCTAGAGAAAGTTCAAAGGAAGATCTAAGGGAAGCCTTGAAAGAGGATGCTGCTGAACGGAGATCTATGTTTAGACAGAGAGCTGCTTCACTCGAGGAGAAACCTCGCTACTCCCAAAAAGTTCAGGACATTGAGAACAAGTTCACTGAAGAACTCCAGCGCATTAAGAAACTTGTTGGTAAACCTCATCTAAAGAAGTCTTTTTCAACTGAACAGCTCACCCTGAAGAGCAAGCAGCGACAGCCTCTCAGGAAAATAGAACCTATTCCTCCACAAGTCCTTCAAAAGCTCCAAGAAAGGGAACGTGCCCAGTGGGCAAAGGAACAGAGAGGAAAGGAACTAAATCAGCAACCAATGCATCAACAACAGCAAATACAGCAAGAACAGCATAAATCCTACCCTCAAAACACAGCAAGCACTGGTTCAACTACTGTAACTGTCAGTAGATTTGGAGAAGTCGCAGGCACCCCAGAGTCCATGCAGTTGTCTGACTTACCAGGACAACGATCAGTGAGAGAATTAAGCAGAGTCAGTCCAGTTACAGAAGTCATTCAGAGATCATCATCACCAGCGTTTTATTATCAACAAAGGGAAGAGTCACCGAGCCGAAATGTTACTGAGATGACATTACGCAAGGTTGAACGAAGGCCACCAAGTCCACTTGTACAAAGGGTATCTCGAATGCAAGAATCCCAGTACATCCAAGAATCTCCTGTGCAAACATTACAAAAGGACGAGACTTCGGGGAGAAAGACACCTATAGAACTGGTATTAAGAAAAATTGAAAACAGACCTGAAAGTCCACTGGTACAAAAGAGATCTGTCATTGTACAAGACCTTCCTCCTCCAAAACCCCCAAGGATTTCACCAGTCGCTCCCACGGAGGAGAAAATGGAAGTGGAGCTATCCAAACCAGCCTTCAAGATAAGAATCCCCGCAATTGTTGTTGAAGATGAAAAGATGGAAGAAGATGTTCCCGTGAAGACAAGTGAGCCTCAGCAGATTAGCGCCAAAGAGGGACGACAGCAGAAGACTAAAGGAAAAAACCGTCGCCCTCGACCCCTGTCTCCAGAGTTAGGTGAGCTGCTTCTTTCAGCTTTCTGTAATAGTGTGCAGTTCCAGTCTGCTAATTTTTCATGTTTATTCAACCAATTACTAATTTCTCACCAGAGGGTGCTTTCCTCTAATTTGATCACGTAGGAAAATAACTTGAGGCTTATTTTTTTGTTAAACTGTGCAGATTCTTCAGATGATTCTTATGTTTCTGCTGGAGAGGACCCAATGGAGGCCCCTGTGTTTGAGTTTCCCATCCAGGACACTGTAGCATCTGCCGGTGCAGATGTGCTACTAAAATGTATCATTGCTGGCACTCCCATTCCTGAAGGTAACACCAGTACTTTGTGTTTTAACAACAAAACCCTAAACAAGCAATCAATACACAAATTGCTTTATTTGTCCTCTCTGTCTTTACATGAAGTTACCTGGACGAAAGACAACACTGACGTCGCCAGCATTGCAAATTACACAGTCAAAGTGGAGGGTGAACGCCACAGTCTGCTCATCAAATCAGTTAGAATAAGTGATGGCGGAAAATACTGTGTGACTGCTGTTAATCAGGTGGGCAGAGCGTCCAGCACTGCCACCCTTACAGTTAAAGCAGGTAAGTTTGACATTTGGTATGTCAGATAAAACTTAAGTGAGTACGCGCAGCACTGTTTTGTGGTCATTTACTTAAACTCTTAAAACCTGAAACCTAATCAGAAATTATTTGCTGAGCGTTATTAACCAAAAGAAGTGCTATTTATTGGTTGTTTAGTCACAGAGACTCTATAGTGCAGGTTTTAATTGTATATCTACAAAACCAGCAGTTGCTTATTTTGAATTCAAAGGCCCATGCACCTAACAATAATTTTGAATTTGATCATTTAAAAAGCTCTTGTACTCTGTGCATCTTATAAAAAAACATCTTGCGGTCTCTTCCCACATTGCCATTGTGTTTCAGTTGATTTCTCTCCTGTTCCCTTGTCATTATCTATCTGAGCAAAGTGTCTGTGCCATATATTCCAGCTGAACAACCTCACTTATAGTTACCATAGCAACTCAGAGGAGAAACTGAACCTATAAATTGCCCACTGAGGCTCGCTGGCTCCACCCACTGTGAATCCACTATTGTTTGAATATCACATTTGACATCTGAGATTCTAATTATATTTTGAGGTTGGCTTTGTTTTTTTGTTTATTTAGTAAACGAACTGTGTTTGCATTGGACTGGTATAGGATTTGCTCGTAAGCAGGACTGTTTGAAACTACGATATGAAACACAATGTAACCTTTCCTTTGACAGAGTCTGTACATGAGCCGAAGGGAAACCTGGGCTTGCCTATGGATATCAGCAGCCCAATTACATCTGATGAGGAGTATCTCAGTCCCCTGGAGGAAGGCATGGATTTCGGAGGGCCAGAGCCAAGGCGAACTATTGACACTCGATTCAGGAAACCCCCTGCATTCCTGGTGAGACCTTACAAAGCTGATTAGATCATTAATTGACTTTCCCTTTTAGAGTAAGAGATGTGTATGTTTAGCATTGACACCGACTCAACTGCATTTTTGACTAGTTGGTTGCAAAATATTGCATGAAAAATTTTATGTACATAAAGTTCATGATTCTGTCATAATCATCAACGCATCTATCAAATACAACTTCCACCGCTCAGTTTCTAACTTACATTACATTTCAAACAGGTAACAATGACTGATCAAGCTGTCATTGAAGGACAGGAAGTCACAATGTCTGTCCGAATAAGTGGACAACCCAAACCTATGCTCTATTGGTAGGTTCCCTCACTTCAAACACATCAGATTACTTAAAACTCATTGCTTGCATGGGACATGAAAAAGACTCTCTCTGTAACCCATGAGCCAGCTTGCTTGACTGCATATTTTGTTCTGTAACATGCTGCTTTAGTGCATCTGTTAAAGGAAGTGGAAGCTTAATGTTTACTGCCTAACAATCTCTGAACTGGCAGAAAGAGCCTTGTAAGAAAATGGACAGAATAACATGCTTCCCTCATCTACCATGGAGCTGCTCAGTGCCCAGAAATACAAATGACTGGCTGAACTAATAAGCTCTGGAATTTACATGCAATGCTTGAGGTTATCCAACAGAGAGCCAGACCTGATTGCACTTGACCAGGTCCTTTAGTGTTTGCAGAACACTTCCTGATATTGTTCTATTAGCCAGTGGCTCTTTATCGCTGTTGTAAGCTAGGACGGCAGCTTCAAAGGGTAGGAGTGGCAAAAGTTCATATTTTTCTTAATGTCAGCAAATCAAACCAAGACCAAGCCTGGTGTATCTTGTGAACTGTGAACATGTAGCCTGTCATCACCAGACTAATTTGCAAACCTTTCAGTAAATTTACAAGGGACAACTTGCCCAGGCCATGGATGCAATTTGATAGACCCATGAGTTACCAATCAGAGCAATGAAACATCTGATGTAGCAGAGTTCATAAATAAAACTTACCAAATCCTGTTGGAAGAAGAGCAAATACATCTATCTCATCAACAAAAGCTTTGTGTCCGTCTTCTTTTAGAGAAAATACCGTCCGGTTCATTTAATGCTGATGTGATAGTGGAATTAAAAATCCGCTGTAGCCATCTTGGTTGTTTAAGAAAATCGCATCTGGCACACACAATAAAACATGAGCTTGCAGATTTGTCCCT
Organism: Lepomis gibbosus; assembly: GCA_029875015.1. Taxonomy (NCBI): domain Eukaryota; kingdom Metazoa; phylum Chordata; class Actinopteri; order Centrarchiformes; family Centrarchidae; genus Lepomis; species Lepomis gibbosus. The sequence continues at coordinate 12,061 of JAPMOB010177779.1, forward strand.
AGGCTAAGCTGGATTTTATGTCAATCCCACATAGGCCATCCTGCTGCTAAAATGCTCAATAGTGCACCATCTATGGCGTGGAATTGAAAAATACTTTCTCACATCTCTACAATGTTCTGGCGTCATGGTCCATTAAGTATATCTGGCTAGCTTTCTCTACTTTAAATTAGCATTAGCCTTTTTTACTGATGAGGCAGCAGAGCATGCTCTGGGTCAGACAAACATCATCAACATGCATTTGCTACTGGAGTACAAGGCTTGGCCTGTATCGTTTGTACACTGACAATGTTAAATTATAAAGTCAGATTCCAAATAGAAAGTAACCTTAGTAGGGAAGACGAAAAGTATTGGAGAAACACATTGGGATTTTTGGTCTTTTCATGGGATTTTTTGACAATAAATACAACATAGAGCCATGTCAGCTATTTCCCTTAAAATAGGAGACAATAACAGGCTGATTCACTTAGGCAGGTTCTGTCATAGGAGTTAGTCATGACTCAAGAGACAATAGCAGAAAAGAAAGAGCTAAACATAATATTGGCAGGCCTGGATAATGTATCCCACCCAACACCCCCTTCATATCAGCCAGAAGAGAGCTTGTGCAGTAGCTGAGAAAGTGTGTGCTTGGTCATCCTTCACTGCATGAATTACATAAAATAAATGGTGGTGGTGTGAGTGGTTGTTTTTAAATTGTGGCAACAATTTTTCCTTTAATTCTTCTCTTTTGTAGGCTGAGGGACAGAGTTACGGTAAAAACGGGGCCACGTCACATTGTACGTGAGACAGAAGATGGCACTTTTGAGATGACCATCAAGTCGGCCGTGAGATCAGACGCAGGGATTTACACCTGTAAGATCATTAATGAGTACGGGACAAAGCAGTGTGACGGAAAGCTGGAGGTAAAAGGTGAGCTTCTTTTTAAATGTACTACTGCTTGTTGTCACCTTTAGGAATGTACACATCTACATTTTCCTCTCTATTTGTAGTTGGCTGACACTGGTTTATTTTTTAGACAGCATATAAACTACACCAACATTCATGAATGACTTAACACCACTCTTCCTGTCCTTTATTTACACGCAGCGCCACCAGTTGAGCCAGGTCTGGCTGTCATACGCCCGGTCAGGGACATCACAGCCAAGGCTGGAGAGACAGTTATGTTTGAGTGTCATGCCATCGGACCGAAGGACACCGACGTGGACTGGCTCGCAGATGGGAAGCTGATCCAGCCGGCATTGCTCAACTGTAAGATGCACTTTGATGGAAGGAAATGCCGGCTGCTGCTCAACTCTGTGCACGAGGATGACAGCGGGACATACATGTGCAAGCTTAGCACAGCTAAAGGTATATCTAAAGATTAAATGGCAGGATATGTGTGATGTAAAATTAAAATGAATATATTTCTTGTTCTGTGCGCCTCCTCTGCTACTTCTGACTGGAAAATGTCTGCTTTTCAGAGGAGGTGACTTCATGCGGCAAACTCAAAGTCATCCCTTCGATTGAACCTCTCTTCACTCGCAAGCTGGACGTTCTAGAAGTCATTGAGGGGCGTAATGCTCGATTCGACTGCAAAGTTAGTGGGACGCCGTCTCCAAAGGTCATCTGGAGTCACTTTGGTAGGATTGTACTTCCTTGTGTCATTAGAATCTACATTCACAACCACCTGTTTATCTTAATCGCCTGTTAAAATTGCTTTTAGGATTTTGAAATTGTTCTTGCACCAAGGTGTGTCACAGAACCTTTAACCCTAACATCCATGGCTTTGAAATTACCTTTTCTGTTTTTTGCTTTAACTTTTTCTTTGGGCGGCATGGTGGTGCAGTGGTTAGCACTGTCGCCTCACAGCAAGCAGGTCATGGGTTCAAACCCTGGTTACCCCAGCCTTTCTGTGTAGAGTTTGCATGTTGTCCGCGTGGGTTCTCTCCGGGTGCTTCGGCTTCCTCTCACCATCCAAAGACATGCAGGCTAGGTTAATTGGTGATACTAAATTGTCCTTAGGTGTGGATGTGAGTGTGAATGGTTGTCTGTCTATGTGTGGCCGTGCGATGGACCGGTGACCTGTCCAG
>JAPMOB010177882.1:0-10740 GCA_029875015.1 Lepomis gibbosus
CCCACTGTCTTTTGATTGGCCAAGACCTGAAGCATGTTACCAGACTTTTGCTGCTGCTGAGCGGTACAGACAGAACGTTGCTGTGCAATTGCTGTGCGGAGAACACGATCCTTTATTTGGAACACCGGCTACGTCTAGCTCCATATTATGTAGAACGGAGCCGTTAAACGTCATTATTTGAAGCTTTGGCCATGTTTAACATGAAAATCCAACATTGTAACATTGTAGATAAGTCATAAAAGCATAATAGGTCTCCTTTAAAACAGGGCAAATCTGAGTTTAGATAGGTTTATCTTTCACTACTGGCTGGATAATATATGTTAACAAATAACAAGTTATACACATTGCACATAAGGCTTCAAGGGTTCCAGTGTGGGTTGATAAAACTAAACAGGGAGGTTAAAACTGTGACAACACATTGTAAAATCTGCAATAAGTAGAAAAACACATTTAAATTTTGGCAGTGAGGTCAGCTTAGCATCGATTCAGACTATTTAACCATTTCTTGACAGATCTTCTAAAGACAGATCTGTATGTGTGGCGATGAGGTCTTACAGAGATCATTGCTGGTATTTTCTTATTATGTTTTCACCCTGCTACCGAAGAGATTTCAGTTTACTGAAGTGATTGTAAAACTGCAGTTGTGACAGTGAAAGGATTGCAATGAAGTAGAAGCTAAAATAGAGCTGCTGCTCTGTTTGGTGACCCTGAACAAAACTGGTAATAGAGAAACAAATGGACACTAGATTGGTGAATCAAGACTCATGCAGTATGCACACTTACATACACATACATAAAACCACATACATAACACTCTGGCCTTGTTTTACTGTATTTGTGGGGTCCAAAAACCCACTTTATAGGTTCTGACAGCTTCGTGGGGACCAAAATGCTGAGCCCCACAAGCTGAAGACAGTTTAAGAATTAAGACTTGGTTTTAGGGTTAGGGTTAGTGTAAAGGGATAGCGAATACATTATGTCAGTTTCACGTCCCCACAAAGATATTGGCACAAGGCTGTGCGCGCACACACATTCTCACACATTTGCTGAGGAAATGTTTCAGTGAGCACCAAGGGAAATCAGAAAACACCCGCCAGCCCCCAACTCCTCCAAAGAGTAAGACTTCATAATTACACTTTTACACACTGACACTCCAACACACTCACACTCACACTTGTAATTACAGTCCACAATCCCATTAAGTCTTTTGGGGCCTTTAGGCATTTTTCCATCATTTAACTGGTGACAGTCTCTGGTATTAAGGCCATTGTAAGGGCATGAGTTCACTGGTTCTGACTTTATATCGTACACCCAGTGGGTCATGGGTTCAATTCCCAGCTGTACAAGCTTGCTACTGTTCCTGTAAGTCAGAAACCCCTTTCATCCATATTTTGTCACCCCTGACTGGTCCTGCTGTTTAATGGATTGGGAACAGGAAGAAAATAGTGGATTACACACACACACACGTACAGACTCCTAAAACAAAGCGAACATCTATAAATGAGTACCCAAGCAAGTAATTGCAGAGCCTTTGGCTCTGGTGAATGTGGTTTTCTGCTCTCTGTGATAAACACACTATGTTGTGTTTTCTGTACTGATGTAACATAATAGAAAGAGTGTTAGAGACACAGAGGGAAAACAGCCTTTGAGGTTCTCTAATTAAAGATATTTTTTTCTTAAATTTACAACAGTATATCATCATGGCAGTGAGAGAGAGAGAGAGAGAGAGAGAGCCAGAGAAAGATGTGTCGAAAAGAAAGACAGAGGATAGAAAGTGAAATGATAGGCAGAGGAGCAGAGGCCCAGCTGTGTTTTATGTGGTGAGCCCAACAGAGATGACAGTCCTAGGCAGTGAGAGAGACATGACACTCTGTCAGACAGACAGAGATATAAAGTCATGGTGTCAAGAGACTGCTTCTGGCCATGTGCGCTTGCATTCATTTTCCTTTTTATCTGTATTTGTGTGTGTTTTTGAAGGAAATTATTTGAGTGCGTTGTGTGTGAAGTGTGGAAGCTGGAAGGGCACTTTGTAAGACAGTGGAAAGACATCCTGTGTTCTTTGGTGTGTGTGTGTGTGTGTGTGTGTGTGTGTGTGTGTGTGTGTGTGTGAGACAGCTGTGTTTGAAGGCAGTGTATTTGTGAGTATTGCGTTGTGTGCGTCTGTGCGTTGAGGGGCGACAGAGTGTGTTTTTCTTTGCTCTCTGTGCATGGAGGACTAACAATTCTGTTTTCCTGTGTGTGTGTGTGTGTGTGTGTGTGGTTAAGTCAAGAGGACGTGAGAAGAGGATGCTCTTCCACATACTTACACCCTTGATTTATTACACACTGCATTCCCTCAGATTGTCTGTGTAAATGTGTTGGAAAACCTTTGCACTAATTTCTTCTGTTGTCAACAGAAACAATACATTCAGTTTGAGTGTGTGTGTGTGTGTGTGTGTGTGAGAGCACATAGTCTGTTTTCCCCCATGTTAAATTATGTTGTCCTGAGTCAGTTTAACAATAAAACTGTCTAGTCCAAACCATAAATATTGTTGCTCTAGATACCTGTTGTGTAATAGTCCAGTTTAATGTCCTGGGGAGAGTATATTTTTTGTTTGTAGATTAAATCACTTTAGAGAATGACTACTGTATGGGTTTATAGCCATGCTAGTGGCTCTGTGAGGATGCACATAGGCACAGCAGTGCTGGAGGTAAATGCTAAGATCAACACGCTAAGATTCTTACAGTGACAAAGCTAACAAGCTGATGTTGAGCATTTGGTTTATTTTTTACCCGGTTAGTTAACCTGGTTAGCATGCTAGAAGAAAAGTTGGGGATCTTTTCCTATAGTCGGATGGGGATCACTAACATCATTAGAAGAAATCGTCTGGGAACTATAAATGTCTGTAAAAGAATTTCAAGGCAAAGATATTTCAGTCAGGACAAATGTTGTTTACCGACTAACGACCGGCCGACAGACCAACTGACAGTAACGATGAGACTGACAATGTGGCTAACATAATGAACAAAATGTCTCTCTAGGAACAATATCAGGGTTAATAAGCTTACTCCACTGTCCTCACCTTTTTCACTGTAAACTCTTTCTGCAGTAACAGACAGAAATTTCCTACAGACATTGATGTAGTATCATTCACTTCCTTCTGTTCCCTTCTCCATATAGGTTTTCCATGCCAATGCTGACGCCACGGAGGTGGTTCTCAATCGGATCCCTCAGCCAGTCCTGGCCCGCTTCGTGCGAATAAAACCTCAGACGTGGAAGAACGGCATTGCTCTGCGGTTCGAGCTTTACGGCTGTCAGATTACAGGTAAGAAAGATGAAGCTTATTCTTTTGTCATGGGACGTGATAGTGGTCTTACACTGGGTCAGACGGTGGGTGATACCAAAAATCACTCCCTTAGAAAATTATTTCCTGGGGTCAGAAGAAGGAAATGTGAATTTTTTTTTTCTCTTCATTAATTCGACCTAATGATAAATAATTCCTTAATTTGTCCATCCATCAATTCATCCAGTGCTTCTATTCATACTTTCCTCTGTCATCTGTTTCTCTTTCTTTCACATGCACACAACACACCCACTCTCATGTGCACTCATGCTCTTGCCCTCGCTCTTTCATATACATATCCTCCCTCTCTGTCTCCCACTCACACGTTGCATGCACGCACGCACACACGCACGCACGCATGCACGCAAAAAGAAACACACTCAGTCCTAATAGAATAATACTGGTGTGTGATGTGTGGGTGATAACATCAGAGAGTAACAGGCTCTCAGCTTTCATCTGCAGCCCTGGCAAACAAACACGATTTCAACCAGCATAATCAGCTCAATACTATAAATAGATAAAACTTAATTAGGCTGTCTGTGTTTGTGTGTTTGTCTGTGTGTTACAGAAATGGTAAGAGAGAGAGAGTTTCAATCCATTTGAGTGTGTGTGTGTGTGTGTGTAGGTGTAGGTGTGCGTGTCCCGGCACCACTGTATCATTATTAGGTTAGGGCCTCTCTCTGCTGCCATTGTGGTGGCCATTGAGAGGGACAGATATGCTCTTATCTAGGAGGGCTATTTCAGCACCCACACAAATCACAATCACACCAAAACAATATGATACTGCTTTTGTGTGTGTCCCTGTGTGTGTGTGTATGTGAGGGAAAAAGAGACATAGAGAGAGAGAGGGCATGCAAGAGACATGGACGTGGCATATATAAGTTTCTTTGCCAGTGTTCTTGTCTAGCAATTGGCATTTTTTTACCCTGTTTCAACAACTGAAATTGCATTATACATATCACCCTACTTTTCTGACTATACTCTCAGCAGCGACAACCTATTCAACACATCTTTTGGCCATTTCTGTTTCCCTCTGTATCGCCCATCTCTGCTGCCTTAGTAATGTCTGCAATCCATCACGGGCCTGAGGAAAATACTGACTTTATATGCAAAATCTTGACAGTTTTAGACTTGGCTTTTGTTGAGAAGCACGACAGAGTTTTTTTTAACTTTAGAGGTAAACAGAGGGAGCACACACTGCTCTGCCACAGTCTCAGTTAGATATGTCTATATCCTGCAGAGAAAACTTTATAACCAAACATACCCGCTAATAGCAAGGCAGTATTCTTCCTTTTTCTTTCCCTTCACATAGACATATTGACAAGCACACACCTGAACACACTGCCAGGGGGAATGTGATAATGCTCTACACAGGCCTATAAAGCAGTCAGTCAGTGACATGTCATTAAAGTAAATCACACTTTTATGTCTCTCTCTCTCTCTACTTTTTTGCCATTTTCTACCCACCCCTCTTCCATGTCTCTCTGTTTATTCTTCCTTCTCATTCCACTTTTTCCTCTGTCCTTCTCTTGCCTTTCCTGACAGCTTCCATTCCCCCTATTCTCCTGTTGTCTCTCATTTTCTCCTCCCTATCCCTTCCCTTAAATCTTCCCTGTCCCTGCCTCATTCATCTCTTCATTCCTCTATCCCTCCTTCTCTCCTTCCTTAATCTCATTTTATTTGAGCCCTGCAGCATCTATCAATCATTTATTTTTAGCACCTTTATCATTTTTCTCACCAAGCTTGTGTAGTGGATAAACTATACGGGTGTGTGTGTGTGCAGTCGTGTGGATGTGACTCGGCTATCAGCGGCCCAGATGACGTACTTTACGGCTTCGTACGACTCTCGTATCATGAAATGCACAGTGGGAGTGTGTGTGCACCCATGTGCGGGCTAAACATTAGAGTATGTGTGAGTGGAAATATGTTTCAACCTGTGTGAGAGACCTTGACTATTCAAATTATATGTGTTAGTGCATGTATCGCTTACTGTGTGTGTGTGTGTGTGCGTGTGTGTGTGTGAGCTTTAAGGGCTTTCATGCTGTTGTGCGATATCTAGCTATTTCTGCTACTGTGATCTCCAGAGATGATATTCTCATCCACTCCCACTGCACTCCTGTATTAAAAAAGCCTGCTCGAGTGCAGCAGCTTAAATAGATAGATGCAAAAATAAGAAACATAGAATAAACAAAACAATAATAGAATTTTCTTCTTGCTAATCAGTTTTCACGTCTGCCATAGAGCTTGAGGGAGCTCATCTAGCATGGTCCTTGCTGTTGTTGTTTATTGCTGATTCCTTATTTACCATAGTGAGGCGCGGTTGCAAACGTCACAGCATTAAACATTCATCTCCATGTAGACCTGAAGAATGTCACCATCAATCAACGTCACCCTTCACTGTCGATCTGCTCTCTCTCTCTTGCTTTTCACTAGCGCCCCTCTTTATCTTTCCCACCCTTTCTATTCACTTGACTACAGTCCATCTTTCTGTTTGACCTTTTGTCTATCTCTTTATCTCCTCTTGTCCTTTAACTCCTCCTTCTCACCTTTTATCCTCCTTCTTCTTTTTCTTTTCTTCCCTCACATCTTCTGTTTTCAGCTCTCCTTTTATCCCGCAATTTTTTATAATTTCTTTTCCAAATAGAAATGGTCACTTTGTTTTGTTCCCTGTGCTTTTTGTCGTTATTTGTGGAAATAACATATTCTGATGCTTGTTAGACTAAAACACATTTGTCAGTGTAATAAACAGTATCCCTTTGATCTGCAACATGCTTTCATTTAGTGCTTCCATTTGGGAGTTTTTTGGCTCAGTTCCCCACGTAGAATCCCCTTTGGTATCCTGGTTAAAGTTATGCATCAACTTTGCAGCCGCAGGAAGGAAAAATAATGAAATGGGTTGATGGAAAGCAGCGGAGTGCAACACAGCAGTGGTTGTTTTAACAAAATCATCTTACAGTCACACAGGAGTTTTGCTCCAAGATGCGATCAAAAGGTGACACCCAATTATGCTGCAGTCACGAGTTGCTCGGATGGTCCCATTTCCCATGTTGGGAAGTCAAGGATTCACTGACTTTCCAAGTTGCTCCAACTTGAGGGGGCATTCAAGGGAATTTTCCCAGTCGGGAACTAATTTTTCCCATTATTCCAACAGCACATAAATACAGGGTTATTCCTGACCTTAAATTCACATTCAGTTTTTTTAATTATAAGCTGTTAAGCAAAGCAGCAACCTCATTTAGCCAGTCTGAATTAACTGATTGAAAAAAATTTTAGACTACGATACAGAAGTATGAATAATATTTTTATTCCATCTTGCCTCTGTCTCTTGTTCAGATGCCCCCTGCTCAGAGCTGCAAGGAATGTTGTCTGGGCTGATCCCCGACTCCCAGATCTCTGCGTCGTCCATGAGAGACATCCACGGTTCCATGGGGTCAGCCAGGCTGGTGGCCAGTCGGTCAGGCTGGTTTCCCAACCCGACACAGCCTGTAGCTGGAGAAGAGTGGCTACAGGTACGTCACCAAATCCATATGAGTGATCTTGTTTTTTGACATTATCCTCTACAGAACCATTACGAAAAGGAATATGGAGATGAGTAAATGTTGCTAGTTGGAGCCTCTTTATCTATAGTCAGTATATTTTTGCACATTTTCCACCAAAACTTAACGTAATATATAGTCATTTTCACTCGTCCTGCTTTTATTTCCACTATTATCTACATTTGGGGAGATGTTCCTGAAATTAAATTGTGTCAAAAATCCATTCTCCCACCAAGACAAGACTGATAGGACAAACCCGAAACAATAAGCATCATTTACTGCAGCTCTGCGATGGCAACAACTGTTTAACACTGGAATCACTACTGAAGCCCCTTTGCAGAGAAGAGGGTGCTGGAATCAGTTGTATGAAACAAACATTGTACCAGAGGATATTGCAACTGCGAATAAGCTATGTGGTAAAATAGTGAGGAAACAAGACTGGCTTGATTTTCTAAATACAAAGAAGAACTTAGTTCTTAAGCCTGACAACTTGTTAAAAGTTCTGTAATGAAAACCAGCGTGGATCGATTGTGTAGGCTGTAGGGAGAGTCAGAGTTGGCACAATGGTCAGGGGATGTGGGAAGTGATTGGCTTCTGTGGTGCAGAGAGTGACCTAACAATAATAGTTACGTTTGTCTGTGCTGCAGGCGGACCTTGGTGTGCCCAAGATGGTGCGTGGCATTATTACCCAGGGTGCAAGAGGGCTGGAGGGCAGCACCAGTGCTGAGAACAGAGCGTTTGTCAGGAAGTACAAACTGGCCCACAGCTTGACCGGCAAAGACTGGACTTATATCACTGACAGCAAGACGGGGTTTGCTAAGGTAAAAGAAGAGGAACACACACACACACACACACACACACACACACACACACAAAATGTCTCTCTGGCTGACACATACATATGTACTCTCTCTCTGATTGTCACTGTCAGTTCTCCCTCATTTGTAGTTTATTTATAGCTGTCTTTCAACTCAATCCCTCTTTGCTCTCCCTCTGTCTCCCTCTCTTTCTTTCCCTTTCTGCCCCTGTCTTTCTCTCTCTCTCTCTCTCACCCAGCCTTGTCATTTTCAGGAGGGAAAAAAATGTTTTATTACAGCCTCAGCTCAGATAATAATTCAATTTAATCACCTCACTCCTCATTCTCCCTGCTACTGTCTTTGCCTCTCTCTAAGTCCTCTGTACTCTTCCTCTGCTTTTCTCTGTGTCTCATCCTGTCGTTCACTCATCCTCTATTTGTCTCTCATGGGTGTTAATTAAAAATGTCTTTCCTGCATCACCACTCAACACTGCTGGCAGTCTTAACGTACTGTGAGACAGGGCACTTTAAACTCTGTTCTCTTTTCAGATACTCTGTCTTAAAATGCTTTAATAGTACTACTGAGTGCCTGGCTTTTCTCCTGATGCTAAAATCCTGTTCTCTCTCATCTGCCTGTCTTTTTAAATGAGCATCCTGGGAAATTCATCATACATTTTTTTTAAGTTCCAGAAATGGGGAAGACAGAAGATACAATTCCATTAATGAAACCAATACTACAACTTTCACAGCCCACATTTTGAGAGGGTTGGTGCAGTCTATTCCGTTTTCAGCTTGTAGTAAATCTTGTGTTTTTGCCTGAGGCTGCTGCAATCTGCCTCAAAAAATTACTTGAAAATCAAAGGAACACAGTCTCTGTTGTTATTTTTATGACACATGTCATACTGTGCTTAGGAACAATGCTGATTAGAAGTGTTATATGACTTTGGAGAGACATGCTCACCATTTTGCTATTGTTTTTCAATGAGACATGAACGGTGGACTGGTGAAATGACAAATTTAACTACCTCTGCAGCGTTTACGTCTTTCTCCATTGTTTCAGGATACTCATCCTCAATGCTGTCTTCACCAAAGAACAATGTATTAGCACACCCACTCTGACAGATGCCACATGTATCAAGCAAACATGGAGTAAAGCTTATCACTCATCATTTTGTATCTTAGACACGTCTCAGACAGCTTTGGCTTTAAGAGAAACTCAATGCAATGATACTTAATTTAACTTTAAGTCAACACTGGGCAGACACAGCAGGATCTTACCGTGTTGAGCTTCAGTCAAAGAAAGCAGCTGTCATCAGTGAAGCGGGCCACAGAACTTGACCATATTTTGCTGTTGGGTGCACAAACTGAACTTACAAATGTCAAAATTGGCAGGAAAACAAAATGTTCACACTGGAGGGGAAATCTTCTAACCTTAAATATCCCTTAACTCTTTAAACACAAATACCAACACACTCAACATTGCTTTTCCTCCCTCCTCTTAGATTTTCGAGGGGAACGGCCACTACGATACTCCAGAGGTGCGAAGGTTTGATGAGATAGTGGCCCAGTACATCAGAGTCTTTCCGGAGAGGTGGTCGCCCGCTGGGATCGGCATGAGGATGGAGGTCCTCGGCTGTGACCTGCCTGGTAAGAACTCACATGTGCATATGTAAGATAACAGAGGGCTACGCACACTTCCAGAAAGAAAAGTGCCCATGCAACACACACACACACACTGTCTGATGAACTCTAACTATCAGCTTGCAGGAATGTATGTTTGTGCGCAGACCCATACAAATGCAGATAAAGACATAAACACACAAATTCACAGCATTATTGCACTCCTTTGTTCATGACCCAAACATAAAATACCACCCAGCCTTGAAAAAAGTACTATAAAGCTGTGAGAAAAAAATACATATATCATCATAATTAATATGATACTTCAGCATATATGTATATTACATGATCCATAAACATAATTATAAACAACACGTTAGTGTTTGAATTGTGCTGTGTAAATCACATCATTAATCTCTCTGACATCTGTAATTAGTGTGTATTTGTGTGGTTGAATGTGCGTTTAGGTCCATTTAGAATGCGTGTGTGCTTTCTTTTGGATGTGTGGCTTGTGTATCCCTGTTTCTGTATGTAGCGTGTAGTATATGTATGCTTGACTGCGTGTGTGCATATACTTACTTATGTGCATTCCCCATAGTTGCTGACATTAATCATCTTGCTCTATAGGAGGTATTGCTGCATGTCTGGACAGGGATTAACATGTCTAGGTCAAGGGACTTTTACTAATGGTGGCCAGCTGTGTGGTTAGACTGTATTGTGTTCACAGCCTATTATAAGACGTACCGAGTGTGTAGTGAAGGATTAGGTGCAGTGCGTGGTCTGCTGAACTGTGGTATTCATTGATCAATCCATGATCTATTCGGAGGGAAAAAATAAATCTGCTTTACTTTTTCAATAAGTTCCATTTTACATGTTTCTTGGAAGGACTGGTGTAAACTGTTGTTTTTAAAGAGTGGTGATTTAGTGTAAAGAGGATGAATGCAGACTATTAGTCTATATGTTTCTTTATTGAGCCTGCGTGAGTACAATTTATTACAATATGTTACTGTTGTATGGAGCTTGTTAGCTGTGGAAAGCAAATCATTCTCAGCTGTACAGTAACTTCAGTAAGACAGCATGCCATTGTACAAATCTCCCTACATTTATTTTTGAACTTGAGCAATAATGATGTGTGGCATAAATTCGGCAGCAATATGGACTTTGTCTCTGAAGTTGTGACATTTTTCTTAATGCCCTATACAATGTTATGTTGAACTCAGAGCCCGATACATTCTCAATAATGACACCTAAAAACAGTAACTGTGTATCCTAAACATGGCAAATCTCCTCCTCTCCTCTCCTGTCTTCTCCTCTCCTCCCCTCCACTCCTCTCCTTTCATCTCTTCTACTCTTCTTTCCTCTCCTCTCCTCTCTTCTCTTCTCCTGCACTACACTCTTTTCCTCTCATATCCTCTCCTCCTCTCCCCTCCACTCCTTTCCTCCTCTCCTCTCCCCCACTACTCTC
>JAPMOB010177943.1:0-37982 GCA_029875015.1 Lepomis gibbosus
GTGTGTGTGTGTGTGTGTGTGTGTGTGTGTGTGTGTGTGTGTTTGCTAGTGTGGGTGTCCTTTCCAGAAGTTTTATGAGTTTGGACCAGCTAACATCTCAACTGCCAGCACGTCTGGGTTCATAAACAGATGTGTTCTCATAACACAAGGAGAAGATATCAAGGCAACCAAGCTGAAATGAAACACTGAGCTGTATAAATGTTCTTTAAGGAAATATAAAAAGACATCATGAAGCAGCTGGATTTGAACTCACCAAATTCCAACAATGTTGTAATCTGTACTTTTAGCCTGTACTTTTCATTCATGCATTTCTACTTAAAGCCGCATACAACTGTGTGTCATATCTCCAGGAACTGAGATGCTGTATTGATGACTTTTTCCTAAAACAGCAGATTTCCAATAGAAATCTTGTGTTGGGTTGGGGATTTTTTTTGTTTAAAGTTTGAGTCTAACACATCTCATGGGAGCTGTTCTGGAGCTTTCATTTGTGTCATCTTCAACTGGGTTTTCCCTCTTGTCATAGAATTCTAGATGTTTTTCTAATCATCTTTTAAGGACTTCTGAGACATGCTGGCTTAAAAGTTGAATGTCAAAGTATATTCTTGACAACAGTCCATGGTGCATTTAGGAACTGTTCTGGGCCTTTTCATAAAAACACAATCATCTTCACTACTGTATCAAGAAGATTTGATGCCGAAAATTTTGTGATACTTTCACAGAAAAAAGAAGAAAATGTTTCAGGCATAGGTGTAAAGTTAATAACATTTCTCAACTCTCCAGCATACAATTATCACATATTTTCTCAATTTCCATATCAGAAATCCAGTTTAAAATACTTTTTTTTTTATACAATGGGAATCTGCTGATGGAGATTGTTTTTGTTGCTGACTTGTAAGTTTTATGACTGCAAACTTGATTACTCTATTTCCAAGTCAATGAGCAATGCATTTCAAAGGAAGTGACTCACTGAAACCTACGGGCAGTTCTCCGCAGCAAGCAAGTGCAATCAAAGAAACACTGTCAGCATGCAACATCCAATAAGGAGTGAATTAGGAAAGAGTGCCTAGTTCCCTAATGCCAAATTACATCCTTTCAAGGCTGATGAGTTCAGCACATTACAACATTGACAGACAGCTGACCGCCAGGTTTCAAGTGCAGCTTTGTTATTGTTTTGTGGATACATCTTTTGTCTTAAAAACTGCATTAATTGTGGGTTTTTTTTGTCAACTTGGCCGTAACATCATCCAGTTTAACATCACATCATGGCCTTGTAAGGTTGGAATGGCTATAGCATTAGCACAGAGATGCCTATCCAGCAGATAAGAAGCAACATTATTTTGGAAATTCACTCTCCTTTTTGTTCCATTTTGTTTTTCACCTACTCCTAAAAAAATGACTCTTTAACATTTTATTTAGCTGCTAAATGATCACCAGTTAGCCCAAACTGCTCTACAGAGCGCGTTTCGTTACTGTGTTGAATACATATGAAGAAGAAGAAGTAACGTCAGTAGTAGTAGCAGCTGAATGGTTTACTGGAAGTAAGAAGAGAAGTGAAAGCCTCTGGGTCACTGCCATTGCTACTACACACACACACACGCTACGCCTACACATGTCCACTGACGACCCAGGGTTAGGGTTAGAATTTTGGATTTATTTACACACTTTAAAAACATTTATTGAAGCTTGCATTCTTTTTACATGTTTATTTACAGCATTAAATGCTGAAATGTATATTGTAATAGGCTGTATAATAAACTAGTAGTTCTATGTAAAATCAGACGTTGAGCACCCCCATATCGTCAAAATGGAATGATCCTTGTTTCGCTTCAAAGCTTTGACTGTGAGATTGACAGTCGAATCAAGCTCCGCCCATCAAAGTATCGACTCTTGGACTATTCGGGGTCAGCTCTACATATTGCATATACATATTTTGCAAACATGTAATTTGGGATATGGTTATAACGATTAGTTTACTGTTCATGTAGAGTAAACTAGACATCTGCGTGTTGTTTATATGCTGTGATAATACTAATCCAACACATGTTTGTCGTATCGTCCATGTTGAATCCACATTCCGAGTTAAGAGCACATGAACACACAACTCGGCATATGGGACCATCTGAGGAGCATGTGAATGCACCATGAGCCACTGGTTGCAATTCGCAAGCATCACCACTAGATGCCACTAAAACCTACACACTGAACCCTTTAAGCAAGACTATGTAACTTTTACTTAAAGATAGCCACTGTATGCACAATTGGCAAATACAGGACAATTATAAAGCTAATAGGCTACATAGCTTAACAGTAGAGGAAGAGAAGAAGAGTTACAAAGTCAGAAAAGTCAGTAGGCCTACTGTTAATTACACAGTTAAGTTTGCTAACATTAGCCACCATAAGCTAGTGGTCCTACCAGACATACTAAGAAAGTAGTGGCAAAACCCCCCAGTGTATTGAAATGAGGATGTGTTTTGTGTGTCTATTGCTAACAGAACAACAAGGTATTAATTCTTTAAAAGTTATATAGTCCCGGCACGCTTGACACAAATGTCCCAAACCATTACTTTTTTTTAAGGAAGAGGTCTTACCAGCGGCTCATTCACCTCCTGGGTCGACATGCACACTCCGTGGAGGCAGGTCCCATTGAGGCTACAGGGGGTGCCGTCAGCCCAGGGCAAGCTACCATTCTTGGTGGAGCACTGCGGCGTCCCGTCCTCCTGGCACCACAGCTGGCTGCAAATATCGCTGTCTGAGGTGTTGGGGCAGTGGACAAATTCCTCTCCAAAAATCTGCTGGCACTGTTGGTCCAGGCTGTACTTGGTGCCTGGCAGCTCTCTTGGTAACGGTATGGTACTCTCTGGGACATCCAGCAGGCAGTCCCCTGTGGTTACAATACAAAGCAACACTGTATGAGACTGATTATATTGTGGTTTATGGATATTAAGGACTTTGCAGCACTGTGACAATTGTAAATGTGTTGCTCGTTGTGTGTGGCATGACAACAGTGAGAAAATATTCAGGGCAAGTTGTGTCCTGACTATAAAAATGAATAATTTAAATTGAACTAATGCAGTGCACTTTTATAGGCAGCCTAGTGCTCAGAATTTGGACAATCGACAGCTATTCTAAATCTGAATTTATTTGTGATTCCTCTAATGATTCTTTATTACATTCAATAAGCTTTTTGTGTGGAGTTGTCAATGACGCCTGCAGTGCGGAATGAACATTCTCAGCCACATGAGTTTTCTTTGCAGGCATTTTCCAACTGATAAAGAACATATTTTGCTGACACCAGCTGTTGCTTTTGGCTGAGGAGGTGAGGACCAGGAAGAAGTCCATTGTATGACTCAGTGGAAAAGAAGGTTCACTGATAGGTCTAGCGTGGATACAAACAGTACATGATGCACAACATGAGATAGGGAGATGGAAGGGAGAAAGAAAGAGAAAGGGAGGGAGGATGTGGAAAGAGAAGATGTGAAAATCTAGGGTAAGATAAACTATCCCCACAACCCATAATTTGAGGGGAGCAACATGTTTAAGCAGGAAAGCCAGTGTGAGAGCAATAACAGTATGTTTAATTCATCGATGAATCAGCCTTAATAACAGATCCACAGTGTTGTGGCAGACATCCACAATGGCAGACATGGCTGCTCAGTTTGTGATTCAGTGTGTAATTTTTAACACGTTGGGGCGACAACCTGAAATATTTCCTACCATGTCCGTTGTCAAAGAACTCTGTGATGTAGAGAGCGCTGCAGGGAGACCAAGGCGCAGTCTTGTTGAGACTGACAAAGAGAGGAGCCATCAGGTAATGTCCTCCCAGATCTCCAAACAGCTTCTCACAGGTCTTGGAGTCGTCATGAGGCATACTCAGCACGTGACCTGCAGCGGGAAAGGATGCAATGTAACGATGTGACACACGGGTGCACCGATGCATCCAAAGTGTGGTTCTGAATGACTGAAAAAGACTTTAAAGCTTCACATAACAGAACTTGTTTTTCATAAATCCTACACCCACACCAGCCCACCCATATGACAATAAATGTAAGCTAACCGAGCTCATGTGCAGCTGTGAAGGCAGCTTGCAGGCCGTTGTCCTCGATGACAGAGCAGCTTCTCTTTGGATCGCACATCGTCCCAACATCGGCCACACCCAACGTGTCGCAGCTCTTCTGTCCGCAGATATCCTGCAGCACAAACAAACACAGAAAACACTGAAACTACAGCACCAAGGGCATGATGATGAGGTGAAATTTGAAGAGTTGATATCAATGCTAAGATTTCTTAATTAAAGCTTAAAAAAGCAGATATTAAATGTGACCATTTTCATTTCAGAAAATTCCTAAAATTCTAAGCATTTGTGTTTAACCAAACAGTATTAGGTACTACTACTTATTCAGGTTAACAAGCCTTTAATACAGAGTGACGTCGTCTTCAAAAAGTAGGGAATTGTATGCGACAACTGTTTTACTGGAATTTGCCGATTTGGTATATCACCACTGATTATGATAAGCCACTGCTGTGGGAGACTTTTAAATGACTTTTCACTCTTCCACAGGCAGAAACTACTTTTTACAATCATGTACTGGTATGTGTGTGCAACTCTTTTTAATTTTATAGATGATGTCAATTACTGGCAGTATGTCTTTTTCACTAGTTGTATGTTGCTGCTGTTCAAGCACATGAAAAAGAAGAAAAGAAGAAAAGGTCACTGTTGCTTCGCTAGCAGCCTGCAATCCCCATAGGCTTAATATTATTGGCATGTATCATTGCTGACTATTGGTATGTTCATGCTGTGACCCACATAAAACATCATGCAACTTGTGTTCCACTGACAGGTGCCACTTTTCACCTGTAGATACTGTATAAAGCACGTACAACATGCCAGAATGATATACTGTAGGCAGATGTCATTGTGATAAATGCTATACTTTTCTGGTAGTTATGCTACCAGGGCTACCTCTAGCTATGCTTTAACCCTGTACGGCTCCGCAGCTAGTGTAGTCTAGGATAACTATTAGACAGTAGACATTAGATCAAAATGTAATTTTTATTTTTTATCTATTTAATTTAAGACATAGTAGATGTAACCTATGTTCATATATGTGTTAGGCATATCCTTACCAGCAGCAACATATGCTGGTAAGAATCATTACGTGCAAGTAGGGGGGTGGTATGTGCCGTTCAAACGGCAGCAACATGAGTAACATACCATTCCATTGTATTTTAAGTGCCTTAAGCCAGTACAACTACAGTGACATACCAAAAACCAACAGCATCATATCACTAAGAATCGAAATATGTCACAAGGAGTAAAGCGGCATACCATGAGCCACTTTGGTTGTTGTTGCTGCCAAACAGTTTCAATGTCATGAAACACAAAAACTGTCCAGAGAAACCAAGAAACTGCATACTTGCATTAGATCATTCAAATCAGTTCAGGCTAAGGTCTTTTCATGGAAAATGCATGTTGTGTTGAGCAATTCCTTGGTTAACCTATAAGTAATTTGTACAAACAAAACAGGCAACAGATTTTTTAATACCCTCTGCTTAATACAATATTGGCTTGATACATTGTTATAAACCTGGATACGGCCTATTTCCATTGAAATGTACTGACTAATTGCTTGGACACAGCATGCAGAGTAGATTATAAAAGAGTCCGAAATCATTCGGTCAAACAGTAAATATGGTAAGTGTATGGGCAGCGCTGAGTGACTGTTATATTAATCAGTGTAGGATGGCAAACCTTCACTGGCTATTTGTGTCCAGTTGTTTTTCTGCCATTTTTAAAGAAACAAATCAAAAACATGTTGCTCAGTGTTTCCGTCATAAAACAATGCAAATAAATATCCTCAGCATGCAGCTGTCCAGAGCTGTGTGTTCTGGGAAAACGAACATTGTGGTGTATCAGAAATCTTTCCCTGCTCGAGAACACGCCTGGCTGTGTAGGATGTAGATGCTTCCATGGCCTCGCCTCAGCCCCCAAAAAACCACAAGGCAGAACCCTCCGTGATTGAAAACACATCTGGACTTGGAGCTGCCGGTTAAACACAGCTCAGCATGTGTTTGTACACCTTGTTCCACAATAGCATCTGTCACTCATGTATGCAGACACGCAGACACAAAGCACAATCTATACGGGGTCAAAGCACAAGCCACAGCATTGAATCTGCAGATAGTGCAGACTGACGTGCAAGCATCCCCATACAGTATAAGACCAAAAAAATCATGAGAAAAAGAGTGTGAGTTTTGAGTTTCACAACAGAAAGTAGTAGCAGCAGCCTTCTCTTATGACTGTGGGATACATGGCATACATATTCAACCCCGCCCGGGCCGCACATTCAAGCCCTGACCATTTAAAGTGTCTTAATCATGTCAGGACTGATTTGTGGCCGCACTAAAGTTAGCTCATCCACGAGGAGCCTTCCGTCCTCTACATTTCAAAGCATATCTCTGCAGAAATGGAAAAACAAACACAAACCGGGTTCGGGTGAATGATGGAAAGCTACTTCAACAAATCCACCACAACACCGCAAAAGCTCATATGTTCTATCCATCATTTCTCTCATCCAGGGTCAGACTTACGTGCTAATGCCATTCAGTAGTTGGATAAATGCCAAGCCTGTCATCAAATCAAGCTGCAACCGCGGCACTTATCTATAAAAATTTAATAATAGAGAGGTTACTCGCCTAATGTATTGTCTGCTAACACCTTGTCAACATGCACAAACCAGATGGAAACAGGCAGCCAAATACAGCAGAACAAGTCAATCTCAAGTTAAACCCTGAGGACTTGTGAACTTATTTCCTGTCGAAGCATTCATAAAGCACAGGTTGTTTGCTCTCCGTTCACGTTCCCCCTGCTTGGAAAAGATTACAACTATTCCATCTCAAAGATCCTTTTCAGCCAAAGCAAGGGCTTCTTTTTAAACTGGGAACCCCCCACCCCTTCAAACAAAACAGCCCTTAAATGCACCTGTAAGACACTTTGGGTTCAAGTAATTGCTTTGTGGTTGAGTCTGCTGCCCGTGAAACCACATGATGTACCGCAGCTGGCCTGGGACTGAATTCCACCAGGGTTTAATTTGTGACTCATCCTTGCTGGGTTCCTGCCTTCTGAATGAAGAATGAAATATACCAGACTATCATCAGAGTGAGTGGACTGTACTAATGACACACTGTAAAGCACTCAACATTGTTAGAGTGCACCAAACAGTGCAAACCATGCTCGCAAGAAAAGCACAACTATCACTATCTATCATGAACTATGTGTATTTTAAAACCAGTGTGAGTCGGGGTGCCTGATGCATTAATTTATTTATGGTTAATTTATGTTTTTATTTATTTGTATTATATATTTATAAATGTTTGTGCTAAAAGCAGCATTTATCTTGGATTTATTTTTTTGCCATTTGAGGGGAGAACTCCATAACAAGCTGAAAATTACACATGGTTGGTTGTGTACCTTATAAAGTTGTTATGGCTAATGTGTTAGCCAGATTAAATTAGCTGTTTACACATTCAGCAGACACTGATAAACATTTATTTGGAGTCATGTGTATGGCTCCCTGAAGAATGTAAGTGTCCAATGTTCACTCTCCTTTTAGTCTTATTTTAGTTTCCACCAACTCTCAAGGGAAACATTATGCTCTTGAGCTGATAAATGCTCCAGTACATTCACCAACTGCTGCTGTTGTGCTGGAAACGTGGTGTACAATCAATTTATCAGAGAGATTTTTCACTGACAACTGCTTCCTGCTGCTGCTGCTGGAAATTAGATTAAAAAGGAGAGTTGTATGTCAAATCAAAACAATGAGCTGAAAGTGGTAAAACAATTTAACAGCTTTAAATTCTTGTTTCATGGCCAAACATTGTAAACATTCAGCATTTCCTGTAGCTAAACCCTTCAAATGATACCCATGCAACTACAGCTTCTTTTAACATGAAACTTGGTGTTCCACAAGGATCTATTCTTGGGCCACTGCTGTTTTAAATTAACATAAACAATTTGGTGTAAAAGTGTGTACTAAGGTCCACTTAGTAGCTTTTTCTGGAGATTTCAATTGCAGCCATCCATTGGATGAAGTTTGCTCAGTTGTCATGCATATGGCTCAAATGGTCTCTAGTGTCTTTTTCAACCACTGACTGGTCAATGACATTTCACCCTTTCTTGGTCAATGATGAGAAACATTTTGGCCTGGTGTTCACAGACAGCTAAGGTTGTCTCTTTCCAGTGTTCATTTAATCTCTTGTCCAGGGTCCTTTTTGTTTCATTGATATAGTGTATTTGGCAACTGAGCAAACTCCATTTGGTAAAGAAGACTGAGTCACAGGTGAAAGCTCAGGAAAGAGGTGGGTGGACCTTGAGTTAAGATATTTTTGTCAAACCCCTGGTTCCAAGGTCAAGAATTAACTTTCATGCTCAAATTTGCACAAATGTCTCTCATCAAATGTTTAAAATGTTATATGCAGATGATATGCATCCATTCTGCAGCTGCGTAAAGAAGCTAAACCAGGTATGTACTTGGCCCTCACCTCTCTGGTGAAGAGCATGGCAGTGTCATAATGCTCTGGATGCCTTTGGCTTGGTGGGTTGAAGAGCTGCTGCCACGAGCAGAAGTTCCTCAGAGCCACACCTCCGTTGCTGGAGACCTCCGGGCCGACCTCATCGTCCTCCACCACCAACATCTTAACCAGCACGATGTTAACTGAGTTCTTTATGCTGGGGTGCTTGTAAAGCTGGGCGGCCATCGATATCAGGGTCAGAATGTAGTGCTGTGAAGGAGAAGAGACAGGACACAACATTTGCAAACTTAAATTTCTATGAACATTACCTTCCTTGTTCTAGACATTTAAAGAACTTGGACAGCTCAAAGACACAGTGAAAGTGGATAAAAAAGAGTAGGGTTAAAGCCAACTGGACAAAGGTCATGCTGCGCAGTTACCCATTTTTGCAGAAAAATATGTTTGTGTTTCTGCCTGCACAGAGCAGATATTGGATTTTTGGATATTTAGTGATATTTTAGAGTTACAAAACCTAATAACACTTTATCAAGCCATATTAGTTGTTTTTTTTTTAACAAACCCGCATAACGTAAACAAACATTTTTGATTTTAAAGAGCCCTTAAAATGGGTTCTTAAAGAACTATGCCCAATATATGTACTGAGCTGGAAATTCTTTGATTTTAAAATAAACAGATTAAATTGAGATATGTCAAAATATCATTATATACATTTATAATTTCTAATGTATTTTTGTAATTTTAATGTACAATTGATAAGTGTCAATCATGCTGAGACATTTCTGGCTTTCCTAAATTTTGTAATTTAACTTAAAAAATGACATTATTGGACTTTAAAAGCATTATATGCTGTTTAATAATATTTGGGGTGCTAATAATGCATGTCTGTGTTGCTATCTACAATATTTGCTCCTTGCTGTAAAGCAATAGTTCTCTCTTCTGAGAAGTTGGCATAGAATCTCCTCCTGGCCCATTAAGCTGCCTGCTGCCTTTGGTGATGAGAGGAGCAGATGTGATTGTTCATTATGGAAGTCTCACACCATTTGTATTGCTCCCACTAATAATGTACAGTACTGATACACTTCACCATATGAGCTTTAAAATAGCAGCAGAACATACTCACATGTATGTGCAGCTTAAGTTTACAACCAGTTTCAGAAACATAGAAGCATTATTTTATGCTCTACTGTCTTCTTCTTCTGAGTGATGAATTAAGGAAGGAAAAAAAATCATATTTGGCTTTATTAACGGTAAAGAGCTGCTTCCAAATGGCTTTTGTTCACTATCCATGATTGTGTCATGGTAGGTAGGGATGGGCAGGGTTTTCCACAGCGCTGTCATGGTTGTGTTTTAGTGGAGAGCTGGTAAATCACTATGAATGTGAGGCATTGTGCCAGGATGTGTATTGTAAAGTCTTCCATCAGCCTTGCTGAAATCACTTTTTCTAGGGCGGGATGAGGTTTTTCCACATGTGCTGTGCACTCACCCATAGAGCCACCAAATCACTAAAACCGTCCCTGTTTACAGTAATAAATGCAATTTAAAATCAATCTGATTTGTAATGAAAAGCCCATATAAGCCCAGTTTATCAGTTAAACCCACTTCCACTTGACTCTGGTGCCTGGATGCCTTCACTTCACCACTGAACACACTCAATAAAGACAGGAGAAAGCAGATATTGTAAGCCTTGTGAATCTTCCCTGGAAGATGCTGAGGCTCTGCTGCCAAATCGTGACCAAGTCATGAGGAATGTGGTTCAGCATTGCTTGCATTTCTGTTGCCTGACCTTATTCTCATTCTGTGGAAAACAGGGAGCCCACCGATTTCCTCCCAAGCTCCTTCATTGCCAAAACATGTTTTATGAAGCAGCACAGAAAAACAAATCCGTGCCACTATAATTCTAGGCTATGAACCCTTGCAAACAACAGGATAGGAAAATAAAGGAAAAAAACATGACGTCTTCAGCGTCTTTGTTTATGGTAACAGTCCGATGAAATTGTACTAAGATTTGTTTAGGTTCCTATCAACAGTGTAAGCAGGAAAGAATGAGTTCATTGTGTCTGACCTTTATTTCATCTCCATAGAAGTGGGTCATTGTTGAGTCTGCTACCACCAGGGTCTCTATGAACCGTGGCGCGGAAACAAAGCGTCTCCGGCGAGGTTCCCTCTGTGCGTCACTGTCGCTGTGCGTAAAACTTTCCCCATTGTGCTTCTCCGCCGCCGCGTGATCAAACAGGAGGGGAACACCGTGGCTTTTGCTGAATGTCCTTCTCTTGATGACATGCAGCTGCTCTGCAGAGTCTGGCCCCAGGCCGCCGCGAAGCTTGGGCTCAATTAAATACTCTTTTCCCTCTGAGATGAAGGAGCCAAAGATACCGTAGCACAAACTGACAGATACAACCGAGTTTTGGTCGTGATCTACGTTCCCCGAGTAAAAACAGCTCCTAAGCTGTCCCTCACTCTCCTCTGTCTGGTTCATTAAATTCTGGAGATCCGCGGCAGGTTGGACACCTGAAGAGCTGCGTAAAGCGCCAAAATCTCGGGCTTTGATGCGCTGTATGTTGAAGGAAGGCGCGATGAAGCTGGTATCTGGAATAAGATTCAGAGTCATGTCCTTGCCGAATGCACTAAGGATAAATCTCGGCGGTTCCTCGCTTCTTTTCCAAAAGCGACCGCTGATTCTTCCATTTATCCGAACAGGTACAATATCCTCTGATTCAAACTGAGTGCAAAGTGCCGCGTTCATTACGCACAGGAGTAAAACGATCGAACACATAGTGGAACACATCTAGTAAAAAAGAAAAAAAAAGAACAAATGTATTGCAATGTATGTCCTTTATCTCTGGTAAGTGGCGCGTCTTCTCCACTCAAAGGAGTAGCTCCTCAAATCAGAGATCTTTTCAAATTAAAAGTGATTTTCCAGTGCTGCAAAGCCAGTCTTGGTCAAAGTATGTCTGGTATTTAATTTCAGTCTGTCTGAGATGTCGTTTCTAATTACCTAACCAAGCTAAGTCTTGCTGTACCACTCACCAGCACCGCTGCAGTCTGGACATATCGCGGGTATTTATACTTTCTGCTCTTCTCTGGACATGAGGGGGTTTATTTTTGATATCCTCAGTTGCTGGAAATTCTCCTCCCACTCGCACTTCATGAGATACTCGCGGATAAAATGGATCCAATGAGAATAGGCCGACACTCCCCCCTTCTGAAATAGCTTGACACCGCGCTCCTATTATTAACTCAGCGTGCTATATGGCAGAGGCAGGACATCTATACTACGCATAGCTTTAAGTCCGCTACTCGAGTTATTTGGGAGCCGTGTGTGAGTGGCAGGCCCCCACAAAGCCCAGAATCCCCCCCAAGGGCGACCTGCTTTATCCCCGCACAAAAGACCACCGCTGGATAGCGAAAGGCACTGTGTGTGCTTGGATCCGACCGCCACCAGGAACACTGAGAAATGCCTAACTACATAAGAGCTATAGAAAGAATAATTAAAGTGTATTTAAAGAAGTCATACTTATTCAAATCCAAAATGTTAAAACAAAATGCAGATTTTTTTTTTGTATTTATATATATTTCTTTAGCTATGATTAGCTCCAGCCCTCCTGCAACCCCGCAAGGATAAGCGGTTATAGATAATAATATTTATGGAATAAATATTTCGTTGTAGCACCTTCAAGGCTCCTTACATAGAAGCATTCTCTTCATGATGCCAGGGAGTCTTTCTAAAAGGCTTCTGCTGTATTACAAGACTAAACACATGTTCTGCCAGACTCCATGTAAATCACTTTATGAAGACTACGTGCCAGGAGAATGCCAGGACGCTGAACAATAAGAAGAGAAGAGTGGAGCTCTGGAGTTGCAGTCTTACACTTTCACTGCCAGATGGCGCCAGAGTACAACGTAACTTTTTCAGGCTCTTAGATGCACTGAAGCGCCAGTGGACTTTCGGTGCAAACAGGTGTCGCTATTAGCCTGCATTTCACTATGCATTTGTCTTTAAACTTCTTCTTAGGCAGAGGCAAAAAGAAATGTATTTGATTTATCCAATGTATTATCTCCTCGGCTGACTTTTAGTGTTTTTTCATTAATTTAACCTATTAAATGTCTTTTAAAAAACAGTTTATGGAAAATAAAGGAAACACACAGAAAGGGGAAATGGCATGAGCTGGGTGACATATGTTACATCGTTTGAAGGTTATGGTGGAGATGCATTAGTTTGAGATGAATGTCAAAATGTAATCAACGAAACAAAACGAAAAAACCCAACTACAACAACTCATATTTAATTCAATCTCTGAGTGTTGCCTTTTGTTCCTTATGTTTTTGCTCCCTGTCTGTCCGCAGCGAGTCTGGGCGGTGGGAGGGGGATGATGCTCAAGCTCCTGTCACACATGCTGTACAGCAACAATAATATTTGGAGAGTTACAAGTGGCTGCGGTCTGCAGCACAAACCGAGAGACGCATGACCAATGAGCTCGCTCTTGCGTACATACCCAGATTTCAGTTGACAGTGATCATCGGTGTTTATGCGCGGCTTTAAAGCTCAACAGCTCAGACAAGTTGGTGGCCAGAGAGGAAACGGTGCAAGATGTGTAGGAAGCTGGAAAGCAGTGTGGGTGCTTAGTTTTCTTAGGACGCACAAGCGGCGCTCCGTGCCATTGCGCACAACTTCTTGACTGCATGCAAACGCACCGCAGCCGAATTACAGAGTGGACTTTCCTGAGCAGGAGCAGAGATGGCTGTACTCAGTTCTTTGATTATTTTTACAAAATTCCTACTTTATTTGAAACTAACATATTGCATGGAGGTAGATTTCTGCATACCTGTTCGTGTGGATCATCAAAAGCATGAAAAACCTCTGCACCGACGCGCGGAGCAGATGAATGAAAGACAGATTGTTTTTAGACTAAGTGCATTCAAACAGGAGTTTTATCTCCACCTCACGCCGGATTCTAGTTTCCTTGCAACAGGCAGTTTGCCGCCTGAGAGCGGCTCCTCAGCATCCAACGCCTCTGCAACCGCTGACCTCAGGGAATGCTTCTACTCCGGTGATGTCAACGCAGACCCGGACTCCTTCGCCGCGCTCAGCCTGTGTAAAGGTCTCCATGGGGGGTTCTCCTCTAACGGCATGGAGTATTTCATTAGCCAGACCAGGACAGAAGACGCAACTGCCGCGTCTGGATTCGGAACCTCTTTCGAGAGGACCCATGTCATTCGCCGCCGGAGACGCGCTGCGCACTCAGGCGGCAACTTCACCAGCAGGTGCGGAGTTACACCTGACACCAACTTCAACATTTCCCTGGAGAAGTACAAGCACATGAGCGAACTGGAGATTGATGGCTTAACTGAAACTGTGTTGAAAACCTTGGGGAGGTCAAAGAGGTTCGCCTCCATCCCCAGGTTTGTGGAGGTGCTGGTGGTGGCAGATGAATCTATGGCTACATTTCACGGGGATGACCTGAAGCATTACCTCCTGACCCTGATGTCAGTAGCAGCCAGGCTTTACAAGCACCCCAGCATTCTCAACTCCATAAACATAATGGTGGTGGGCTTCATGGTGATAAATGAAGCTGACAAGGGACCTAAGGTTTCCAGTAACGCAGCCCTGACTCTGCGCAACTTCTGCTCCTGGCAGAAGAAGTTGAATAAACACAGCGACAAGCACCCAGATTACTGGGACACTGCCATACTGTTCACCAAACAGGTAAGCAGGGGAGGAGTGAGCTGTGTGGTGGTGCAAAGAATAGAATAGAAATACTGCACTCATGCACAACTTGCATGGGTCCATTATGAGTCAATGGGCTTCTGGGCACAAACATGTAAAAGGACCCTCAACCCTTCTACATAGGAGAAAGACACCCAGACTGAAGAGACACAAAATAACTACTTTTTCAGCCATATGTTGCAAGTTAACCAGAACTCTCAGACTCTCAGAGACACAAAAACTGCTCTTCTGTGGTTTTACATGTTTTTGTAGTTGATTGACTTTTCAAACAAGAAATATTAACTGTCACTTCATACAGAGCCATGTGCCATGCTCCGCAAGTCCCCTTCATTTAGTTCATGAGTCACTGGAAAAGAACAGCTGAGCCAGTTCTTTCCATGAAAGACCTCACCTCTGTCTGCTTCTATGGAATCAGAACTGGGTCACTATCTGCCTATATAAGGAACTTTTATGATAATGAGATTTTTTTAAACCAGAATCCAAAATACTTCATTCATTCATTCTCTTCATTCATTAAAACTGAGTCTATCGATACACTATAAAACATTCAGCCTGGTTACAGATGTCAGATAATCCCATGTGGCCACCAGACCTGTGACCACTGACTAGTAAATCTTTCTCCACAGTCTGACTTCTCTCTGTCTGTCCCTCTCTGATGCCTGGTCGTAGGTGCCTGCTTTCCATTAGGTCCAGTTTGGCTCTGGATGGCCATCTGATACACAGCCTCTCTCCTTCACTGCATAGCAACATAGAAAAACACTTCAAGGTCAAAATGAGTGAAGAATCATCCCACGCCGGGAAAGATCCCTGATTTACACTGAGGGCAATTATATGTAGGAAAGGCCAAGTCCGGTGTTGTTGTCCTTGTAGGGCACAACGAGTGCAGCTGCAGCGATGGAAAAAATCTTGTAATAGGTTATGGAGAGCAAGTGGTGTGGAATACACATGGCTGGCAGAGGGTGCTTTTGGCATCTCTGGGCCTCACTGCTACACCGGGTTAACAAGTTCTTCGTCCACTGTGTGTTCAAATTTACTCTGAACACCATAAAAGAACAGGAAAGTCATTTTTTAAATTAGTTTAATTTAATTTAACACAAAATCCTTATCAGACATATTACAACTGAGACAAAACAAGTTTTAGACGCAGAAAAACCTCTCCAGTAAGCCTTGAGACAGAACAAAGCAACTATCTTCCTGATGACCAATGAGTCACAGTTATTTCCAATAAGAATGAATTGTTCCAGTGGAAAAGGCTCATAACTTTTCCTGTATTTGAAATAACAAGACAAAGAGTCTACAGTACAGCCAAGCTAGCAGCTTGTGAGGCTGTACATGTACTTAGGATTGGGGGTGCCTTGAGCGAGATGCTAACGCCAGCATGCTAAATTGAATGTCATTAATTTTCCAAGTATTTGGTTGTAAACCAAAGTATTGGACAAATTGAAATCTGACCTTATGAGGATGTTACATTAAAAGTTAAGAGATCACCGAAGTTATTCCTGTGGGAAACATGAATGTCAATCCATCCAACAGTGCCATGGATGTATATACAGTTTCGGGGAAGTCTATCTAATGGTTGTTGAGATAGTTCAGTCTGGACCAAAGTGGTGGACTGACCAAACAACGTTGCCATTCGCTGCTAGCATGGCTAAAAATACAATCTCAGGGCCATGACACAAAAACTGGCACAGATGTTTATTTTAGGGAAAGCTGGTTGTGCACAGTTAGATGCAGCCAACTAGCAGAAACTGAGGTACAAGAAAAAAAAGGTGGGGAGAGAGTTCAAGGTAAACATGACTGTTGTGGAGCTGACATGGTTTTACTTCAAACTGGGGTGTTGCTCTGCATGTGGGACACATCTAGTCCTTTCTTCCTACCTCTTTAACTAAACACCAAGAGGAAATCTGTGGTGGGCTATCTCCCCTGACCCTCTGCTTCAATATATTTTAAGAGCAGAGTAGCAATAAGCAAACCATAGTCCCATGTGCTCTGCATTAGTGCTCTTCATGGTCTGTTCATCCGGGAGCTTACAGCACAGCCACACAAAACATGTTCAAAACATTGCAAAGTCTTATCTGATTTTCCAAGTTTCCTACAATAAAGACAAAGGCTTTTCACAATTAACACTTCTCTGTGTCATCAGGATCTTTGCGGGGCCACAACCTGTGATACACTGGGGATGGCAGACGTTGGGACTATGTGTGACCCGAAGAGGAGCTGCTCTGTCATTGAAGATGATGGCTTGCCCTCAGCTTTCACAACTGCCCACGAACTTGGTATGAAAGTTGTCCCGTGTGAGCAACTTGTTCATCTGCAGGGACTGAACATTATGCATTTTACATTTATGCTAATGCACATTGGTCTTATAGTGACATATGCTCAGGGCAAGAATTGCATACAGTATAACCTTACCTTAAAACGTCAAAGGAATTCTGCAGTCAGGTTTGACAAACGTATAGTGAGTGTGGAAACTGGCCTTGCAGGAGGACTTTGCAACTTTCATGATGATCTATATGGTTGTGGTTCTGGGTCCCAAAGCACTACAGGGTTTCAATCATTCCAGTTATTTCATTGCATTCACCTGATGTTCTGTTTTCACAATCAAAACCAGCAGTTCTCTGGTTAAAGGTTGAGCGATATGCATGTTTGACATTACAGCTGCAGAACGTAATTTGCTCACTGGAAGCTGTAAATGGCAACTGATAGATAACAGTTTGGAAATACAGAACTTAAGTCACTCTGAATGATTTCATGATGTAACATTACAATAATACCTGCATGTTCAGATTTATGCCGACAGAGTCCTAACTCACTGCTTTCCAGGAAAGCCTTTGTTTTTGAGTCTTAAATGTCCAATCCACTAAGTATAAGGTACAACGTGTTGTATCTGAACATACACTCATGTTGATGATCTGCCATGCTGACCATGGACTGCGAAAGTTGGCATGGAAATGGCATTGGAATAGACCATTTTGGGAAATAAGCCCAACACAGATAGAGGTAGGCAGTGTGGCTGTAAAACCAAAATGATGCTCACCAAACGTACACCTATGCTATAGCCGCACACTGAGGAACTGCTTTGATGGATAAATGGTTGTTTGTCAAGAAATAACTCCAACAAAAAGCCACATTGTCATTTTACAATTCTTTATTGAACTGGTAAAAAAAAAACACATACGCAGACACATTGTGAACTTTAGTGGTGTTGGTAGGCACCAACTGTCCAAACAACTGTTTACATCTGTTTCAGTCAGCTAGTGCCAAGCTAGGCTAACCACAACCTGCCTCCAGCTTCTTACTTAACCCACATGAGATTGACAGCAATTGTTTCACCTTATTCTTGAAGAGAAAGCCAATATGCACTCTTCCTAAAATGCTTAACTATTCTTTTAAATTCCAAACCACAGTTTCTAAGTAGCTAGCAAAAATGACCAAATATTGGTTGACATTACGATGCTTTTTCATGGTGAGTATATGCTGTTCTTTCCCAGTTAATCCTCAGTTCTTTTTAATACACCAGAATGTCTGAATTCTGAATGAAGAAGTTTTGATTTTATCACCTCCTGTGGGTGGTCCGTGGAGTTTATACTAATAGGATGAGTTTATAACAATGCAGTATTTCTCTGTTTCTCCAGTCTGAGAAATTATGCTGATTTTATGGATGTAGTTTTACACCCAACAATCTCTTTATTGTGGCTCTAAATGACCTGTTTTAGTCTGTGAGATAAATACTGGTAATCCTTCCTTTTTTGCTTTTTGATGCAATTTAATAGGTTTATGTAGATTATTCTACCTTATACTGTTTGACACGCTACTTAATTTGTCTTAATTTAACCTATTAATTATCCATGTGAAAGATTTTTCTTCACATTTTTAATGATCGGTGATTGAAAATGCTTTAAAAGAAGCAAGACTCAGAGACCAGGTGCACGATAACCCCTGAGGGCCCAGGAGAGGTATTGGTTTACACCATCCTCATATGATGTGTGTTAAGCAATTGCACATTTCCCACTCAAAATGGTCCAGTCTCATAATTAAATGCACCGAAACACAGTACTTCTATATGTTCATATTTAGGTAATGAAATGATTTCCTTGGGAACTAATGTCCCCTGTGAGGCCGGTTTTAGAACACGAACGAATGCCACGATGAAAATTCCCATGCATAACTGCATTCCTGTCTGCTATGACATCAGCTTCAAATCAGTCAAAGTTGAGTTTGCTTTGCCTGATACATACATGTGTGATGTGATGTCTGGTATAAAAGTTTCTCTTTGTATCCATATTTTCTCTGCCATCACCACTGAAAACTCCACTTTATCTGGCCAGTAACTCTAACTAACTCCTTATTGTGTTTTAAATCATGGGACGACTGAAAATAGAACTACTTGACGTGGCCGTCTATTTCTCTTTCCACCCCACCCTCTTCCCCCAGGCCACGTCTTCAACATGCCCCACGACAATGTGAAGGCATGTGAGGAGGTATTTGGCAAACTAAAGGACAACCACATGATGTCTCCTACACTGATTCAGATCGACAGGAGCAGGCCCTGGTCTGTGTGCAGCGCAGCCATCATTACTGAGTTCCTGGACAGAGGTCATGGTTAGTAAACACTTCCTGTATATGTCTCTGGTCTCAGATGGGCCACTAATTCTGTCCAGGCTTCATGCTCTCAGCTGGTTGTAATCTAATTGTATGCACAAAAAACAGACCTTGGCTCTATTTTGTCACAGTTAAAGTTCATTTCAGTTTCAACTTGGAAGTGATCACACATTCACACGTCAAAATAATAAATTTATTTTATAGTTTACTCTGACTCTACAATTTCCCCTCAGTGTTTTAGTGTCGGTCAGCTCATGGTTTTGGTTTTCTAGCCCACAATTTTAATGTTTTGGTTCAGTCTCTATGTTCGCACCAACCTCGTTTCTAGTCACAGTGGGCAGCTCCAATAAACCCACTGTACACTACATTCCCAGCACCAAACAGGAAACAGACAAAATTAGAGACCAACAGGCGGACATAGTGGAGCATTTAGTAGCTAAAAAGCAAGATTTAACTTTAACATGATGTAACTTTGATGATTGTGAAGTCTTTCCTCCAAGTGGCCAAAAAGAAAAAAATGTTGTGGTTTCTCTAAGACACAAGTTCATGGTGAAATGATGGACAGAATAATCAATCCTCAAGCACATTAAAAGTAATGCTAGATTACCTTACATGGGATCAGTAGTTTGGATCCTTTTGGCTAGAAATCCTGTTATAACAATAAACTCAAAATGATGCAGCACCCAGCGACTCAGAGTCTTTGGGAAGTGCTTGAGAGTGACAAAACTGAAAATCAGAAAATGTTTTATCTAAAACAGTAAATATCAGTTATTTGATTCAGAAAGGAAGAACTCTGTTGTAAAACTGGCAGGTTTCAGATTCTCACTAACCTCAATAGACTGCAATGTACAAAAAAAAAGCAGAAATGTGAAACACTTTATGGCAGAATTACACATAATGCTGGAATGCAACAAACATTACACATGGAAGAAACTTAAAAAGGGTGTTGGAGAAAGTATTTTTCCCTAAGATATATAACTTTATATGCTTATGATGATATACAGTATTAATTTGCAGTATCCACATCCAGCACAACCTTCATAAGTGCATTTAATATATCATTTGCCGTTTTCTCTACAGTAGCTCCTTCATGCCAAGTCTTTTTCTGTCTGTGTGTAAACTCCCATAAGTGACTGTAAGTAGATTCTGTGGAACAGAATTAAACACTCCAATTTATTACCTCCTCTCGACCAGCCCACTTAGTGTAACAAGTAAATGAGCATTTGCTAAGTTTAACACTCCAAACCACTACTGTCTTTTCTACATGAGTCATTTGGTTAATATAAACATTATTCAGTGCCTGCACTGTCTCATATGGAGCTGCGTCTGCTTTTGTACAGACGGACAAAAGTTATTGGACAAACAAGTAACAATTTTAAGCTCATTCATTCATTATTTATATGTCAAAATCCTATCTGCCTTGGATCATACTGTGTAATAATATGCTTTAAAATTTATTTCCTGCCTCAATGTTTTCTGAACTTTTCACAACCTTTAATCATTACCTTACATGACCTTACCTGAGCAACCCTGCAATGCATAAGTTTTATAGCTCAAAATTAATTCTCAGGCACATTTCAAATGAGAGTTCATTTCACAGAGAGAGTTCATCAAGCTGTATACAAAACACTGACATATCACCAACTTTTTAAGTTGACACAGCCAATGTGTTACATCCAGACACAGAGCAACAGTGGCATTCATGTGGAGTCATTTTTCTGTTCACCTGATAAACAACAGTCCAGTATTCGGTTTTGCTAACATACTTTTACTTTTGCTAACTCCTGAGGGAAGGGCTATGGAAATGAAACAATGAGATGACAGATGCTGAAACATATAATTCATAGAGCTGAGGGAAACACAAGTTGGTGACAATTTTTTTGAGTTTGTGAAGAAAACTCTTTCATAATGTAATTATATTTTTTGTAAATTTAAAAATATTAAGTTTAAGAGCAGCTTCAAGTTTTGTTTAAAAAGGCTGATCAGCAGCAGCCACAGAAAACTCTGGTCATGGGGGCTTCAGATAAACACTTCCACACTTTTAGTCATAAAGTCACTTTGATTTTAATATCAATATGAACCAAATGCAGCTGCAGTCTGATTGTTTGCAGTGTTGTTGGTTTTTGTTTCTGTAGGAGACTGTCTGCTGGACCAGCCTCAAAGGCAGCTGTCTCTCTCAGACAACCTGCCTGGTTCCAGCTACAGCCTGCACCGCCAGTGTGAGCTTGCCTTCGGCGCCGGCTCCAGGCCCTGCCCATACATGCAGCCTTGCTCCAAGCTATGGTGCACCGGGAAGGCCCGTGGTCAGCTAGTCTGCCAAACCAGACACTTCCCCTGGGCGGATGGCACCAGCTGTGGCAATGGCAAGGTGTGCTACCAAGGAGCCTGCACTGATAAGAACAGCACCATGCACATCAAGGTGAGAGAGTGTGGAAAGTAAGTAAAGCACTATCCTGTCTTGCTTGGTCATTTTATAAAAGATTTATGCTCTATTGTGTCTGTTTGTCTTTTGTCCCAGGTGGATGGTCGGTGGGGGAAGTGGGGTGCATTTGGAGATTGTTCCAGAAGTTGTGGTGGAGGAGTTCATCTGGCCAAGAGAGAGTGTGATAACCCCGTTCCTCAGAATGGAGGCAAATACTGCTACGGCCTTCGCATCAAATATCGCTCGTGTAACCTCAACCCTTGTCCTGAAACAGGTACACTGTTTTTCTGTTTCAGGTTATGCTTGAATTATTAAAAGCATTATTTTGATTTTTTAAAGATTGTTTTAATACTCAAAATTGCGCTAAAATTTGCCCATGCACCATGCAACCAGGCGTAAATGTCACACCTTAAAATATGGGATGTTTTTTATGTCATATATTTCAAGTTCAATTATTGAAAACAAACAATAAAACACATATATGAACAAAAAGATGAAAAACACTCACGGTGGTGGTTTTACATGTATGCGGAAACCCAGTAGCAATGGATAATATTGGAGAAAATTCACTGCTTATAAAGTAACAACAAGTATTTTTATCCTATCAGACTTCATGCAGTCTGACTCCACTGTTGCATGACGTGTACATGTACAGTTTTTGATGTACATTTTTACTTTAAATTTATATTATAAAACACAAACATGTTAATCAGACTTTACTGTACATACTGCATTCTTTTTTTTCCCTTTTTTTTACCTCGATTGTCCTCCTCAGAGATGCCTGAGGCATTTATCACATAGCCATCACTCTCAGGAATCTTGGATTGATGAGTTCACCAAGCAATGAATATTTGGAATACAAGACAGTAACCACTGTTACAATGTTGCTATCAATTAACCGACACTGTCCTCAAGTGGCTTGGAGAACATAACCGTGATGTATTAACTCAAAATGGTGTTAAAATAACTGTCCACAAATGTGAACACCATGCATGGAAGAGTTAAGAAAAGTAATTTCGTGTCTAACAACATCCACTGTGTAGTATCCCCACCATGTGGGAGATGGTCCTGGATGCTATCAGAGTTACCTATTAGCAGCTCTGACCTGCTGCTTGGTTTTGGGTTTTTTAAATGGTCAGTCTAATCTGAGGTTGTTTTTAAATCTGCAGGTAAGAGCTTCCGTGAGGAGCAGTGCGAGGGGTTCAATGGCTTAAACCTGAACACCAACAGACTGGGTTCCTCTGTGGTTTGGGTTCCCAAATATTCGGGCATCTCTCCCAAGGACAAATGCAAGCTCATCTGCCGTGCCAACGGGACTGGTTACTTCTATGTCCTCGCTCCAAAAGTATGTAGCTGATTTGCTATGTTACTTCTCACCCTAACACGCCATGTGAATGTGAACGTGGTCTGTTTTAATCACCACTCACTTTTTCCTATCACTGAAAAAATTGACTTCATTCAAGAATAACCCTCTGGGTACTCTGTGTTAATAAAGTAGAGAAAGTCCAATGAGTTCTGAAAAGTTCGAGGCAAATGACATATTGACTGCTTTCACATTACCAGTAAAACATAATTATCCAGCCATCAGGAGGTTGATTTGAGCCTGATAATTGCTAGCTGTAGTCCAAATGTGGTTGCAGCCTGTGAAACGTATATAGAGCAGTGCTGTCAGCTTTCATTCTGCTGCTATGAATAAAAAACAAACTTAGATGTCTAAAAAGCTAAGACATGACATCTGAGAATTCTGTTAATATTCTGAGCCAAATGGGTATCAACAATTGTACTTGCTAATGGTTCTACCATTTAGGTAGAAATGCTGAACAGCTCTCTGTTCACAAAGGGTTTCGTGTTTAGCGTGTAACTGCCCATTATGATTTGGCCCTCATCCACGATCCAAGAAGTAGCGGCTAGTTCCATCAACAGCAGAGCAATGAAAGGTGATGTGTTAGTGGCAGCAGAGAGCGCGGCTGCAGCTGCAGGATGGATGGAGTGGTGAGAAAGCGAAACATGCAGGGACAGTGTTACTTCACAGCTGTCACTTGTCAGCAACTATTTTTTGCAACTAGAAAGGAAACAAGCAGCTATACAAGCCAACATCTTGTTTACACTAAAGGACACTGTACACTCTCTCGGGTGCTACTTTTGACTTTCTCTTTATGTAGCGCTTTGGTTTATTATTATGTCTGTTTAGTCCAAAGAATGAAGTAGATGTAGACCATATTACAGTATGTGTCAATAAAAAAAGGTAATGGCTGTGCACTTAGTCCATGCCACAAAAGTTTAATAATGGAATAGTTTGGATCCTTCTTGTCATAGATCTAAATGCAATCGGAATGTTGACACTGTTTTCTGACAGCCTTGCACCTGCGTGATGTCCGTATAATTACTGTACTCAAAGCCCCTAAATGTGGCAACACTTTTGGTCTTCCTCTTTCTTTCTTTCTTGTTCCTGCCTTCATGTTATCCACCTAAAGATTAGCATGATGTGATGTATCACACTGTGCAGGTTGTGGATGGGACGCCCTGCTCTCCTGACACCTCAGCTGTATGCGTTCAAGGAAAATGCATCAAGGCAGGCTGCGATGGCAAGCTGGACTCTAACAGAAAGTTCGACAAGTGTGGTGTGTGTGGTGGGGACAACCAGGGCTGCAAGAAGGTCTCAGGAATGTTCACCAAACCTATGTAAGTGGTGTGTCAGCACATACTGTACCACTCTGTGCTGTATCTAAACAGGTCGGGACAGGTCAAGGTCAACTTTAGATTGCGGGCAGCAGAAAGTTTGCTGTGGAGATGTCTTTGCAAGATGTGTGTTCCTGAAAAGGAGGAGCTAACTGAACTGCATGCTGTCTCTTTACGCTCACAGTCCCTACAGGCATCATAAACACAAGCAGCCCATGCTGATCAATTTCAGTTCTCCCAACATGGAATCTTTGTAGCTGCTGTAGAGCATATACGGACATAGCCACTGTAGGTACAGCATAGCCCCATAACACGGCACTATACATGAAGCAAGACACAGGCTGTGTTCGAAACGGGCTAAACTTCTGTATTCTGTACAGACTGCAGGCCTTAATACTCAATTCTGATTTTTTTCCCAGGTTTTGGACAGTTCACATTTTTGTTTTAATCTGGACCATATCAGACTCCAGTGTGAACTGTCCTCAGCCTGAAAGTGACCCGCATGCGCAGAAGAATAACACGACGTCACACGGAGCATGCTGTTGCAGGCTACAGAAGTAAACATGTAGCAACAGAGGTTAGCTCGGGTTAGCTCACGAGACACTCATGTCCACGGGTCACATTTCTACCGAATTATGACAAGTGTTCAGATCAGAGTCACAGATGACAGTCTGAACGTAGCCCAACAGGACAGGCATCAAGTGCTGTTCCAAATGGCTCGAACAATCTCTTTCTGTCTTGTAAGATGCCTTTAAACTGCCCCCTTAACTGCCGGGTTTGAATGCAGCATCAATGCTGACTTCATGCTGCTTATTACCCATAAACCAGGGCCGCGGCGGCCGCAGCAGCTTACGAAAATGGTCAAGATGGCGGACAAACAAGCCAAATTTGTATACAAATATTAGCTTTTTATTGTTTTTATTAGTGTTCTTGCTTCGAGTTTTGAAAAGTTAGCGAAAACTAAATATCATATTAGCCTGTGACTGTAACCAACCAAGTATTTCCAAGGCATCTGTTAGCCATTTGTCTTTTTAATAGCTAGTTTGCTCATAATAAGGT
Organism: Lepomis gibbosus; assembly: GCA_029875015.1. NCBI lineage: Eukaryota > Metazoa > Chordata > Actinopteri > Centrarchiformes > Centrarchidae > Lepomis > Lepomis gibbosus. Next base: position 25,017 of record JAPMOB010177943.1, read on the forward strand.
TAGCATCTCTTCTGACTGCCAGGACGGTCACAAGTTGCTGTAAGTGCTGTCCAAGAAGGCTGTTCGAAACTAGTGTTAACAGAGATGCCTTCACTTTGAAAGGTATGCCTTCTGAGGCACCTGTCTATTACAGTAGCGAGACAGGGAGGCAAATGCCTTCTGTTTCGAACGCAGCCGCAGTTAGCCTAGCCTCGCTCAAAAAAGAAACAGCTAGCCCATCAAAGTTAAAGAGGCCTTCCTGTTCCTCCAAATGGTTTCATTTCCACAATGTATCTTCTGTATTTAAAACATGTACAAATACAACACAGTGTGGTTGAACAAGCTATCTTTCGGCATTGGAGTCACTAAAATATGCTGATGATTAATAAAAATGAGTTACAATTATGGTCCTGAAAGCTTTTGGAATAACCATTGGTTGTTCTATATCATAATGCTTTACATCTACACTTTCTTTTCAGTCATGGCTACAACTTTGTGGTAATGCTGCCTGTTGGAGCTGCCAATATTGACATCCGTCAGCGCGGCTACCGAGGAATGGTCAGTGACGAAAACTATTTGGCGGTGAAGAATCGGCACGGCAAGTACCTGCTGAACGGAAACTACGTGGTGTCAGCCGTGGAGCGCGATCTGTTGGTGAAGGGCAGCTTACTGCGCTACAGCGGCACCTCCTCATCTGTAGAGATTCTTCAGGCCACAAGACCCCTGCAGGAGCCTCTAACTGTGGAGGTACTGTCTGTCGGGAAGATGACTCCACCAAGGGTGCGGTACTCCTTCTACATCGTCAAGGAGAGCAAGGAGGAGAAGACTCTGCGGAAAGAGGAGAGAAGCCATGCTGCACAGAATAGCGTTTTGGCAGACAGTAATAGGGTAGAAGCTAAGAAGCAGATGATGGGTAAGAGGCCGGTCAGTCATTGGGTGACAGGAAGTTGGGATTCGTGCACAGTGACTTGTGGCAATGGTCTGCAGAAGAGGCTGGTGCAGTGCCAGAGCATGGAAGGGCGTCCTGCAGTGGACTGCGACAGTGCAGACAGGCCTGTGGCAGTAAGAGCATGTGGGGATCCATGTCCCATGTGGGATGCAGGGGCCTGGTCTCACTGCTCCAAGTCCTGCGGAAGGGGTTTTAAAAGACGGTCAGTGCGCTGCATGACTGAGGATGGTCTGAATCTACCCAGAGATCATTGCTCTGGAAGGAGGAAGCCTCAGGAACTGGACCTCTGCAGCCTGAAGCCATGTTAGAACAGACTCAGCCCAAGGACCTTTTTTTGTCAGTCAACATAATGATTTGACATGAACCTAAGCAACCAAAGAGGAAGGTGATGATTCCATGGCTGTGTTGGGTGGAAATACAGCCTCACTGTGTCTGAAGGGGCGTCTCTATACTGAGGAAAGGCAATGGAGACGGAGAGGGTCTCCCTCCATCGTTTGAAAAAAAAAATCTGTTTAGCTAAGAGACAAGAAGGAAAGCTGTCTTGTAAACTGTCAAACCATCTGAGGCAGGTTTGACTTGTGGTTTGTCTACCTCTACCAGGAAAGATGACACAATGGCTGAGTACAAGCTGAGAGTAACAGAGAAATATGCAGAGACAGCGATCACTCAGATCTGCACACAAACATAATATCTTGGTATAGATGTGTGGGATAAGAATGCAAAATCAGAGAGAAATGAAAGTCCAGGACAAACAAACATTGTGAAGTACAACCTCAATAGTTATCAGAGGCAGATATCTCACCTGTGACTTGTCATTTTTCTTATTTCACTGAAGAACTAATTAAAATGTGAAATAGAGTACTGTATCATTCATTCAACATCCAAGACCTGACTGGTCCATGCAGTTTCTACATCTTTTGATTTCATCTTTTTATTTTCACACCTATTGGCTGTCTGATGTAGAAAACTCAAAATCAGTAGGCAACCGCAGTGCTAACCAGAGTCAGATCATCAACTTATAGCTTTACAAGCTTTATATCCTTCCAAAATGTAAACCAGTCAACAACAACAATCTCTATGAATTTGATCAATGTCAAAGAATTTCTGAATTTTACTAGTGACCAAAAATCCAAAAATAGTTTTTAAAGGAGGAAACTTAGCTTAGTTACACCTAAGATGTTAGCATATTCTATATAGAGAATCTGTTTGTTTGGTGCAATCATAATGAATCTAAGTCCTTTCTGTGTAAACCAAACCGACCAATGCTCAGCTGTTTGTTCTATGTTGCCAAAGAGTTATAACCTTCAAAAACGCCTTAGTACTGCGAGAGACGCCTCTGCTTAAAATGACATAAGTGTGGCTTGGTCAGTCCCCTCGCTGTACATTTCTGCCATCAAGTCCAACTGAAATTAAACACCATTTTTTGTCTGCCATAGCATACCTTTCTGTTCTCTAAATCACTTGTCCTTTGTTCTCCTTGTGAAATCGGAAATCAAAAGGGAGAAATGTGGTTACATTTTTGGCGGCCCCTAGTTTTGCATTAATCCATCAGAATACCATTAAAGCCAATCAAATCCTGCATAAACTAGTAATGCCAACTGAAGTCTACTTTTCCAACTTACCAACATGAACACACATCTTGTGCTGCATAAAACATTCCATAAATTCAGAAATTAGGACCTCATGTGTAAAAAATAATAGGCTACTTCAAAATCAAAGATGTCAGTGTAATAAAGTCAAGATTAGGGTGACATGTGAAAAATACTTTGGTCAGAAGTCTGGCTGCTGAATTTTGTAAAATTTAGCAAACAAGACATTATAGTAATCCAGGCAATAATATTGCTAAATGAATACACTGTTTTCAGATCATGCTGTTACGTTTCTCAAAGCTCCATGAATACAAGGGAGTGTTTTGTGCTCAAAAGATGCTTTTTATTACTTTTATTTTATTCAGGTTGGAGTATCACTTAAATATTCTGCAAAGTTAATGTTTGCTATGTCGTGAAATGTGTTTCGGCTAATAGCATTTCCTCAACCTTCACATGCTTTTGTCCTTCTGTTGCATGGCAGCTTCAACACCTCTAGCCCTTAATGGGAAGACATACGTTGTGTTTTTCTTTGCCAAGCTCGAGATGCCATCATCTTAATATAACCAAGCATCCCCAAGTACATGGTTTGATCATTTGCACTGGTGTTGCACTTATTCTCTTCAGTGAACTGTTGAGAAAAGCCTGCCGTATACAGAAGCAGAAAAAAACTTACCATCTCTACAAATCACATCCATGGTGAAATTAAAGGGAACATCCACCCTAAAACACAATCAATCACCAAACATATTTTGGTCTATTTTCCATCATGGGATTCCATTTTGTTGTTTTGAAGGGATTGCTTTCATTCCATAGACCAACTGTTACTGCATGTCCAGCACAGCTGGAAATATGTGTAGTTAAACAGAAAATTGATTAGCAGTCTAAAATATTTAACTAAAGTCCATTTTTTGTTGTCACACCCTAAGATTTGAAGTGCATGTTTACAATGTTCAAAGTGAGACTTGAATCACACTTTCATCATAAAATAACATCTGCATTGTGGCAAGCATTACAGGATAATAAATGGCTACTTGTATTTGAAGGTGTAATTGTCCTTTAAACTGACACAACACGTCTTTCAATACAAAATTCCTTTCACTCTTCATTTCCAGTCTGTTTTGGTTCAGAGGGACCAATTACACCATCTAAAAGATGGCAATGTACAATTGAATTTTCTTTCACATCATGTACAGATAATGTTATTTTTTATCAGTTGTATTTTGTATTGTATACTATGTATACATTCATCTAGCTGTATAAAATAAAGTATATATATAAAAGAATATAATGATATGCTGAATCATGATTATTGATCTGAAGCTTTGTAAGGTATTATTCAGATAGGTAATGTTAAACAAAAAGGCAAAATTAATTCCGTAATGTAAATCTATCCCATATCATTGGATGACAGACTGGATGGATGTCTTTCTCTTGAATGTCTCCCTTTGCTCTAGCAGTATCTGTTACAGCAGAGTTCTGCTGTGCCACGCAGTCTTGCATCACATGAGATGAGACAGTCTTGATACCTCAGCTTTTTTCCAACTGAAGCATGACAGCAGATGAAAACACATTCATTTATCCCCTTTGGTATTCTGCTGATTCAAGCTCCGTTGTCCCAGCTGTACTGTAATAACACACCCAGCTTGGCCAGCCTGCCCAGGAAGAATGATGCATTGTAGGACAGACTTCTCTCATACTTGGATACCCTTAACCCAAGGATTTGACCCATTTGAACATTTAAAGGTCCATAATCACATCAATAGCTTTGGATAGAATATGTGGATGTTTAATATTTAATAGGTTTATGCTTGACTTTTTAAAGATAACTTCACACTTAAAGGGGCAGTATGTAATTTTCACCGGCCACTAGCAGTGCGGTTTTAGGATTGCGGTTTCAGGCGTGCGCTCGTATGCGTGCTTGAACCGTAGGCTTTTTACTCATGAGTGAGCATTATCTGAAGCACAACTGCTTTAATACAGAGATCCTGCAATAAAAGCGAAAACACTGGCATGCTGGCTGTGGACTTTCTCCAGACATGTTCAGGCTTTGTTACTTTAATGTTCCCGGCTCAGAGGCTTCTTACCTTTCATACAGCGCAGCGAGACACTGGCATATTGGCACAATACTCCCCGAAAAAGAGGCAGCGTGACAGCGGCTATATACACACAGGGAAACCGCTTCACATAACCTGCTGGAAACTCAGGAAAACTCCCAATGCAACGATACAGTAATATTTTGATCAGCTTGAGGTTGAACTAATCCATGCTCCTCACATAATAAAGTTACATTTTCTGCATTTAGCCATAGTGCTACATCGGCGTTTGCTCGCCTGTCTGCTTTTCAATAAGTAACATCACTATTTGTGTCTATCTTTCACAGGAGGCTCAGCAATGTGAGAACAGCTAAATGTAGAGGATGAAAATGAAAAGGTTAGTGAGTTTAAGTGAATATTGTAATGAAAATGTTGCCACATTTTATAACAGATATAAGTAGCCTTACTGTAGTGGATGGCTCTTCCTCTGTGTTGTTGTCCTGCGCTGCTTTGTTGCAGTATTGTATATTATGAGGGTCACATAAGTTACAGCGACAGAGAGGCGGAGAAGCTGTGTAAAACAACAAAACATCTAAATTGAAGCAAACAGCGGCAGGTCCAAGCTAATGTAACGTTAGCTTTGCCTTGCATCACTGTAGGCTAATATAATAAACCGTTCCACATTTGCTTTGTACCGTTACATCCTTTCTTGCAGACTAAGGCCCTGTCTACACGAACACAGGTATTTTCATTACTTTTTCTGGGCAGTTTGGCCGTTCGTACACACGAAAATGCAGCATCAGGTTACTGAAACCGAACATTTTTGAAAACCCTTGCCAGGGTGAAGATTTTAAGAAACACTGGTTGCAGTGTTGTCATGTAGACAGTGAAACCGGGGGTTTTGCCTTGCGAGTATTTCATGAGTCAGATTGTGCGCCACAGCCTGCTTTGTTTGCAATTTTTTTAGGCTCTGATTGGCCAACATGGCTTTACGGTTTGGGCCATATCGCTGCCAGGTGGTTTAGCATGCACTTGACAGCACTTGATAGCGCATGTTTGCGTTTTCATGTGGAGAGAGATTTTTTTTAAAGGCAGGCAGGAGGAGGTTATAAAAATACCCATGTCTGTGTAGACTAGGCCTAAATCAACACTTTATAATAATACCGGTGGTGCACAGGATAGCAATGGGCATTGCGTTAGCTGGTGAGCTACCATGACTCTCTCCGTGATGTAGTCACCATTCTGATGACTGTTTTCACCCGACATCATCTGAATCTCGTTTAGTCTGACTGTCTTCAGCACATAAAACTTTATTGTTGTTTTTATCCTTACGTGGAGGTTATGTTGGAGTCTGTATTGTGCTGGGAGGCGCTTGTTTTGTGGTGTCAGTGGACTGAATTTTGTTTGCTGTGGTGTTGTCGCTGTAGTTGGAGAGAGGCTTGGGCGCGCACACAGAGCTACACTCCTCACATTAATAGCAGAATAGTGGCTGTTCCAAGCAACAGAGAAAGGCGAGTGCTTCATTTCTAAGAGAGGCTATACAGCCCAATGACACAAAGGAAGTAAAAATTGGATTTATTAGGCTATAAGTGATTTCATTGAAAAACTACATATAATATATATATATTTTGCTCTGTACCCATAACCATACATATCCTTGTTGACATATTATGTTAAGAGGTGCAAAACTTGCTTGTTCATGTCTCCTTGGATTCAAAAGGTCAGTTAAAAACCGTAAACTCCCATGGGGCCTGCTAATGGTTAAGAACCATGGGATTTGCTGCTGGATGTTAGCGGAGAAGGTGGGGGCTGACTAGAGGGTGGGACTTACTGTAGGATAAATGATTGATAGTTCTCTCTTTCACTCCAGATATCATCATTAACATTCCTCATTGGACGCACCTGTCAAGGACTAGAGTCATTTTGTCAGATTTGACAAAGCTCCTCCAAAGCTACAGAAAACAGGGTGAGCCTGAGCACTAACCATGACTAATAAAATTGGTGGAGTGGCCATTGCAATTTGCTGATTTACAGTCTGGTGGACAGGTCAGGCCTCAGAGTCAAGTAGGATGAAAACAGTGCCAGTTTTCCCCGTTGGAGGGTCCAAGGGCATCTCCGACTGGAAGTCAAACTTTTTACGCCAGGGGCCACATGAAGAAAAAAGTATGTAAAATGAATGATTGCTGTCAGGTCAAGTATAAGCCATGTAGTTGTGATTCAAAGTACTTCAGCGTCCTGTCAGCATGAGGCCTTAAAAAGACTTTTCTAAACTAACTCCTATAGAACTCTTGACAGTGGGAGCTTCCGTGAGGAGAATTCAGAGAGCATCATCGCATTACATTTCAATGATCTCCAAAGTGCACGTTCTCCTGTTCTCCTTCCACATCAGCAGAAAAAAGCTTTGACAACAGGTTCATGTTCACTCAATGGTGATGGCAAAGTGAGATCAACAGAAAAAGGGAGCTCTTGTTTACTGGACCTAGATTTGACATTTTGCAAAATACTGTCTGGATTAGACAGAGGATTCAAGTCCCATGAACAATAGTATGCTCTTTATAGTTTTGATGACATTTATTTGTATTCTGGCAGGTAGCTTTACAGATATGTTCTATGTTTTTGTCAACAAATTCCATGAAAAGCCAACAATGAATTTCTGCTAACAAGTACATTCTGTGTAGCCAAAGCCTGGGTAAGTCAGAAAGTATTGGGAGACAAATTTATATAGAGTTTTCTTGAGATTTCGGTCTTTTAGTTTGGCAGGTTCGCCAACTGTGCATGTGAGTTTGTATAAGATTGAAGTAGACATGGCGGATTGTGAGACTGAGGCCTGGACTCATTGTTTGCTTGGTAAAGAGGATCTTCATGTTCAGCCAGGTGTCCGGTCCTTTATGCATGATCTGAATTCCACGAGCTCTAATCTGAAAAGCCTGAGTCAGTTTAGTTTTATATAGATGATATCTGACGGAGGAAGTTTAGTCTGTCTCAGTGCAGCCTGTGAGGGCAGTCTGCTAAAAAACACAATTTCCTAGGTATCCAAAGGCTATTTTTAAAGCCGCAGTAGATAATTATCCAAAACACTCTTGTCAGCCTGAAACAAAGAAGAGTAGTAAAGTTGTTGCCTCTTAAACCCTTAATGTTCTGCTCACATACACCCTGTACAATGGGGTCCAATGAGCCTAAGTCAATCTGTGACATTGCTTGAGTTAAATATTCAAAAATAAGACTGTGTTTTTAAATGGAATTGGCAATTTTTAGGCAACTCTGCTTGTAATTTAGCCTGACATACTGCTAACTCTGCAATAGACTTTAAAGGAAGGTATCAAGCATTTTGACAAAGATTGGCAGAGTAACACGTGTTTATAATGATGGGTGTGGCAGGGTGGAAAGGGTTCATGGAGCCATGATTCACACAGTGACCAAGTAGGTTGAAGTACTCCTAATAATAAAAACAATTAAGAGTGTGAGACTTAATGTGTGATCTGGACAACATGTACATGAGGAATCACTTCTTGTATGACGCTACTTCAATAAAACTGTTTGATTTGAATATGTCTGGAAATTACATCAACTCGCTTAAGTCAGCCATTACTATTCTGTTCCACAGCTACTCCACCTATTCCATCTCCTCACACATCTTTAAAAAAAAAAAAAAGCAAAGAAGCATAGACGTGCAGTGTCTCCCTGTGTCATCGCTGCTCAAGTCTTTAGCCACTTTAATTGACCTGGACTTTGCCTGTAGCATCCTGAATGGATCAGGGCTCTATTGAATTTGAGCTTTGGTTGAGTGTATTTAGAAAATCACCCTCTTGGAGTTCATCTTACCTCACAGTGGGTGGCTGCTCGAGAGAGGTGTGAAGAGAATTCTTGTCCGGAAAGCACATTATCTGCTTTACACAACAACACAGCAGTTGACACTGGCCTCTGCCAAGAGCTGAGCGGATTTTGATTTACTTTTCCCCACACTTCTCCAACCGGGGGCCTGTCCACCTATTCAGACCCTACTCACGTGACCAATGAGCATGAAGGGTTAATGTTTCCCAGTCCATGGGAACCGCTGAGGCTTTAAGTTGGCCTTTCTTTAAATTGACTGAACCGCAAAGTCAAAATGACCAGCGTTGCAGAATTAAATGCATGTGGAGGGCTGTAAACAACTGGCGGGGAAGTTCATTTGCTAAGCCAAGGCGAAATACATCAAGATCAAGACTTGTTTAACAGAGGCTCCTTGTAGGGGAAATATACTGATTTCAAGCAATAGCTGAAATTAACTACCATTAACTAAAGAATACAGTGTAGGATAAAATGGAATCTGTGCTAGTTCACTTGTGATTCTGATTATTACCCAAATTCCATGCAACACATTTTAGATAGAGATAGTTTGCTAAATGTTCCTTTTTAACATGTTAAAGTTTATATTATGTGGTCAGGCATGATCCCTGTATTACAGCCATTTCCCTACACACAAATCGCAAATCCTTTTCTCATTGCTTACACCATGTGGTCATAGAGAAAACACTAACATTCAATTTTGTTCACTCAATCAGTACCCAGGTGGAAACACAAAGAGTCAAAATTGATAACACACCAATCAGAAGATCCAATAGATAGATAAAAGGGCCGGAGTCAGGTCATTCAAATATGACGGAAGAGGTAGAGGACACCAGAGAGGAGGAAGAAGAGGAGGAAGCGGAACAGTAGGAGTTGGAGGAGGAGATGGGATCGGAGTAAGATGAGGAGTAGGAGGTGGCAGAGCAGAAGTAGGGCGGAGGAGGGAGGAGGAGTAGGTGGTGAAGGAGGTAAAGAATCTCTGGCCTGTACCAGACCGTAGACAGGACGCTGGGGCAGAATAATTAGTTGTTTGGTATGTCGTACTGTACAGCACACTAAGGAATAAAAAAACGTGCAAATGTTTAAATTTGTTATTTCTTTTGTTGTGTTCATCATTTTGAGGGGGAGAACCATAAGCAACATTACAAATAACCAGTTTTTGTAGTATTATTTTAAATTTATCTCACCAGTGTGTAAGACTGTGCTCTAGTGTGTGTGTGTGTGTGTGTGTGTGTGTTTTTGAGGGCCTGTGTGTTATGTCTGAGGGCACAGTTTGGTTTTTCAGCAAGATTGAATGGTTTTGAGTGGAGAGTTTCATTTTGACCCGAAAATAGGATGTTTGGGGAATTGGGTGAGAAGTTGTGGATTTGTGTGAAGAGGTTTGAGAAAAAGAGGTAAAATTTCAAGAAATGTGTCTAAGCAATCAAGAAAAACTGGAATCCCCTGACAAGACAGAAAAACATTTTTTGATCCCACAGAGGAAACAATGTTTGGGCCTCTGTTGTAATTAAACACAGTGGGTGTCATACGAATTGGCAACCCTGGATGTGATGGAAGGGACAAAGCAATTTGGTCAAAAGAGTTCAAGGACCCAAATGAACCCCTGGACAGAAACAGAGCAGAAAGACTACAATATTTTTATGCATATGTTTTCTGGTAATTACTTGTTTCCTGTTTCATCTTTCAACACACTGTCTGGTCCAGGAACAAGCTAATAAATTTAGCAAACTATTCATACAGAAGAACAATATATAATAAAAGAGATGAGACACTACTTTGTGTAATTGTTTTCTGTAAGTGATTCTCGATGGCTCAGGACAATGGCAGATTAGCTAACCTGATGTCATAAGGCGTCGGCTGAAAATAAAAATGCTCTGGTTTTTGAGGGTGTTATGGCCAAGCATGGCTGCAGCACTAATGTCTTGTCTTTTCCAACTACTTTATAAGTATTACTTTATAAGAAACTATATAACTTTATAAGTTCCTGATTTCCTAGACTTCTTCTGCCTACTTGTACTTTGGCTTGACGTCTTTTTCCTTGAAGCTGACTTTACTTTTTCTTTCCAACGGAATAAGTTTTAAAGATACATTTTTCTCCATCTGGGTCAGTTTCTCCTCTCAAAATTAAGCAGTCACATTGAGATGTGCAAATTATAATCTTGTCTTTGGATTCACAAGTTGACCACATCCTTTCCACAAATACCATTTTAGGCCAAACATTTGCTGCTGAGGTCTTTGAGAGGATTCCTAGGGTGACAAATGATTCTGTGCTTGTTCCACCTATAGCTCCTCAGCACCCCCCTTGCCTTGAAGTTATTCCATTACAGCAGGTGAAAGATTTGTCCATGCTGGGAACGGGAATTGTTTGACGCTTGGTGCTTTTAAGGGGTCGTCCCTTTCATGCTAATGTGTTAATCTGACAAATCGTTGGAAAGTATGTTGGAATGTGTACATGTGAAGTTACAGACACTGCCCCATACTGTACCTGCTCAGTATCGGGTTCAATCCCAGGAGCCTATTGATGTGTGTTGTAAAGTAAATTATGTCAATGTAAATGTTCATTTAGCTGTGGAATGAACAAAACATTAGGGATAAAAGAAAAGGTAACAGAGACACAGAAATGCCTGCAGTTGAAAGAGTTAAGCGATAATTTTGCCCAGTTAGCTAAAACAAGAGACGAATAACGTCTGCACTAACTGGGAGTTTGGTTACATCAATAACAGTTAACAGCTATCCATAAACTAACACAAACACATGGATACGAGCGAGACAAAAGTTTTATTGTCTTCACAGGTTCTCACTCATACCACTTCCTCAACCATATAGATCATTTTAAGGTTGCATTTTAAGGGATGAGATAAACACTGCAGCAGCACATTAAGACATATGCTTCGACTAAGTGCTTGTCTGCGACCTACGGTTACCCATAATACCCTTTGATGCATAGATTCACAGAGAAGTTTATCGTATCTTTGCGAAGCAAATGTAAATAATGACTGGCATTAGCTCTCAGTCCTTTTCTGGCAGAACAGCTGTATGTTTCAGGAGATTATCAGTTTGATTTTCCACCTGAAGTGATGCTTGGTTATTGCTGTGATTTATGTCTTTGTTTATTAGACCCTTTCAAGATACAGCAAGGCTTGCAGCTGGGGCTTCAAAGTCAACACAAACCAATTTATCTCATTTCACTGGCGCCTGTGTCATCATATCTAAATCTTGGCTCAGGTCAGGCAGGAGCCCTTCCTCCAGAGGAAGAGAGGCTGTGGTTTAAATCGATAAATCTAAAGGATCAGGGTTGTGAATGCGGGGTTAACAGTGAAGACTTTATCCACAAGAATTTATTGGCGGTGCCGTGTCCCCGTACCAATCTTGCTTTAAAGTGAAGGATTGATGGTCTTCAACTGGAGATGAGAAAATGCAATATACCACAACCACATGTGTAATTTCAGCAGTTTGTGGTTTAATAATAATCTTATTACAGGATGCAGTCAGAAGCACATCCGAATGAAGCAAGTCTCTAATTGTACTGTTACTAAAGAATATTTTCAGTAGAATGTTAGACTTTCAAATTCTGTTCACTTTTCATATTATTGTATGTGACCCTCACTGCACACTGCCTTAAAGTATCAGTTCACCCTAATCCCAAAATGACGTATGTTCTCTCTTACCTCCAGTGACACTGTTAGTTTTAGATTTATTTGCCCAGCTTTTCATAACTGACATTTACAGCCGCTCTGACTTTGGTCCTTTCAATAGAAACTAAATGGCTCTCCTCATCAGAAGGCTCATAACAGACCACATGAAGTGTGTCAAACAGTGCATTTAAAACCTTAAGAGTGTAAGGAAAAGATTACGCAATTATATCACCTAGTTCATAGTATGTATGAGTGGTACAGTATATCAGCTCAATATCATATAAGAATTCAAAATTTTACTTACTTTTCTTTTCAGTTTGAGTTTATTCACAACACCATTTCAAACATTACAGAAATACAATTAAGGGTACAGAATCAATTGGGTATAGTGAATGGGTCTCCCAAAGAAGCCAAAGAAAGCTTATAGATGGGGGCCCATGATTTATGAAAAGGTGGTGGTACAGACAAGGTACACACAGTTGTCACCTGTTACCAGATGATAAGTAAATGCACACAGAACACACCAGAACATACATGACAGTACATACACATACAATTATACACATTCATCCCAGTAATCCATTAGAAAACAGTTTGATATTAGATATGGGTAAATATGAGGTGATTTTTTAGTAGTCTTTTGAAGTTGGAGAACACCTTGAGGCCATCATCAGTCCCGTTCCAGATCTGCAGCCCCCTACAGACAACACTCATACTGCTGAACATGTCGGCGACATTTTCCAAATATACTGTAAGTGGTTTGATTCTCGTTTGGTATGTGTGCTGGGGGCTGGAAATAGGAACAAGACTACTCAATCTAGAGTTCAGCCTATTTACAATTTGAAAGGCAGACATTATGATATTGATTTAGCTCAGCTAGTCTCAATAACTCAAAGTGATAGAATAGAGGGCGGGTGGGGGAATTTATCTCTGACCAGGACAGAGCCTGTATGGCT
>JAPMOB010177999.1:0-19352 GCA_029875015.1 Lepomis gibbosus
AAGAGGAGAGAGGAACTCAGTGCATCATGGGAATCCCCCGGCAGTCTAGCCTATAGCAGCATAACTAAGGGATGGTTCAGGACTCACACAACAAGAAAATCTCAGGCTTTATTCTGAAGCAAATGTATTGCTCACCTTCTCCTTTTATGTTTTTATGCAGATATGAGAATGCCCTCTTGGTCAGTTTGGTGGGATTGAGACCAGAGAAGTATTTCTGGACAGGTCTTTCCAACACAGAGGACAGAAACACTTTCAAGTGGACCACCAGAAGAAAAGTTACCTTCACTCATTTTAATGTGGGCATGCCAGGTACAGCACACTTCTCTTAAATTGTGAATCTGTACTTACCATTTTCATATTGCCTGATTACATTTTAACTAGATGGGAGGAGTCATAAGTCACTATGTTAGTAATAGTTTATAGGTTTTATTTATAGATATGCTAACAGCATGGCTCTTTGGAGAGCAATATCACTGTCTGTCCACCATTTTAATCCAGACTGAAACAACTATTGGATGGACTGCCATGAAATTTAGTACAGCCATTCATGTCACTTCTAGGATAAAGTGTAGGAACATTGGTGATGCTTTCATTTTTAATCCAGTGTCATCCTGAGGTAAAAACTTTAATTTGTCAAATGCTTTAGTTTATTTGCAAATATCTGCAAAATCGATGATATTTCCTATCAGCATCAGCTGTATGTTATATTTAGTGCTAACTAGCTAATGACATGCTAACAAACTAAACTAAGATGGTGAACAGGTATTATACCTGCATAATCATCATGAGCAGTTAGCAAGCTGACGTTAGCATTTAGCTCATAGCACCATGTAAATAGGGTCTCACAGAGCTGCTATGTACATGTATTGTATTGTACATGTGCTTTTATTATCTCATGTTATCTTTACCCTCATTTAATATTTACTCCATAACACATTCATTGATTGTTCTAATTTATCATACTCTATACATCTTTGATCTTGGTTCATGAATATATTTCCCAATTTTTTTTGGTTTGTTTAAAAAAAGACAGAAAACAAGGATGCGTTGCCATGACAACTGGAGTTTTTGCTGGATTATGGGATGTTGTCAGCTGCAGCAACAAGGAGAAGTATATCTGCAAGAAACTAGCAGAGGGTGTACAAATGACAACAGTTCCACCAACCACTGCAGCTCTGAGCTGTTATTCTGGTTGGGTCCCTGCTGCCAAAAGAAACATCTGTTTCAAAGTAGGATGACAAACTGAACTAATCTCTGAAATCTATGTGATTTTAAGTACATAAACCTCACATTTTTTCTCCACTCACTTCAAAGCTTTACAAAAAAACAACTGACCTTAAGAAGACTTGGCACGACGCGCAGGACTTCTGCAGGGCCATTGGTGGGGATCTGATGAGCATACACAGTAGGCAGGACCTGGACAACGTTCAGTATGTCAGCTTAACATCTTGTATGTCAGAATTCATATTATGATACTGAGCTATTCAAGTAATCAGTTCTGGTGTTTTCTGTTGTCATGAAGGTTTCGTTCCACTGACGCAGCCTGGATTGGCTTCAGCCTGGGTACCAATCAAGGTTTTGTCTGGAGTGATGGGTCGGCTGTATGTATCACTTTATTGTTGTCACAAAAAGCTTTACTCACTGTCATTCTCAAACTTGGCCTAATTATGTATATTTCTAAAAACTGTGAGCTAGTCCAGCTATGAGAACTGGGGCTTTGGTGAACCAAACAACCACAACGATAACGAACACTGTGCAGAAGTCCAGTTTTACTACGGACGGCACTGGAATGATCGGTACTGTGAGGCCCTCAATAACTGGATCTGCCAGATACGCAAAGGTAACAGCGACCAGTCTCATCATGGAGCCCCAGTTTACATAGAGCCATTTCTCCAAAGTAGTTATGTGATGTGAAATTACAGCTATGCCCTGCTGTTAAGACTCTGCCTTCATGGTTCTTGTACTTTCAGGTGTGACCCCCAAACCTGAGCCTGTCATAGTTGCACCTGGTAAGTTTCAGCAGTGTCTTCTAAATCATCCAGGAGACGGATGCCAAGAAATGGTGTACAAACATTTATGGTTCCTGGAGAATAAAGCCTAATGACATTGGTGGTCCCTGACACTTTTGGCTGTTCTGGGTGTCAGGGGTAGAGAAAAAGCATAAGCACACTGGACAACACTGATGTGCCCTCTGTTAAAATCAAACAAAACTGAACAACACTGCACAAAGGAAACAAACAAATAATTATTTATTTACATTTATTAATCAGAGCATTCACAATAATCACTCAAAATTGGCAGTGGACGCATATAGAAACTGTTTTTTGCGGTTTACAGCACTCTTTTTCTCTCTCTTTCTCTGTCATCGACTGTCCTTTCACTTCCCTGTCGTTTCTGTTCGGTCTGTAAATTGCTGCTAAAATGGTATTTGGGACAAAATTTGTATTTACAAAAACAATAAGGCTAAGAAACCAAAATAATTTAACCAGACTCATTTCACCATTTCACAGTCCAGACACCCACTTGCATAGCTGTAGGGCTTGGGCTACAGTAATCATATTTGTATTACATCATCAATCATATATTTCTGATAGTGACAAAGAGGTGTCGGATACAAGGAAATAGGTGCCGGTTCAAATCTAGGAGGTCTTGGATCCTATTATGACAGGATCTGGCACAAATTAAGCCTTGGTCATGTCCTTCTTCTACCTTATTATTTATAAAGTTTATCAGAGAGTGCCAAACTAGCATATACAGATGGCATCTTAACAAATGTAGCAAGTGATGTTTAGTTAAAAATGTCAAATCAATCAGTAGGCTATTCAGTACTGTAATATAATATGTCAGAATCAGAAATACTTTGTATTGATCCCCGAGGGGAAATTCTGGGCATCAGACTATACTTCAATCAAGGTCTAGCAAAGGTTAGGATGCTGATACGTTAAAATAAAGGTTAAAATAAAATAAAGTTTAACATAGTAAATATCATATCAGCAAATATATAGCATTTTATCAGCATGTTAACATTGGCATTATCAGCATGTTGGCATGCTGATATTAGCACTTAGCTAAAGATCATCACTGTGTGTAAGTACTGCCTCACAGAGCTGCTAACTTAGCATTGTTTTCCATCAATCCCTAAAACTGTATCTGTGGGATACCTGACAGGTTTGTTCCTTTTTACAGTATACAACACCACAGAAGATGGCTGGATTATATACAATGACACACAGTATTTTATCAACACCAACAACCTAGATATGGAAGCTGCTAGGGCCTTCTGCAAAAAGAACTTCGGTGAACTTGCAGTCATCACAGGCGAGAGTGAGAGGAAGTTCATTTGGAAACAGGCAAGGAATTCTGAATTTTTTTTTTCCAAAACAAGAAAAATGTTTTACATTGAATTTTAAAATGATAAACCACATCACCAAACCATCATGGCGAAGTACTGAAAACCCTATGTGTAACGATTGCTTTTGATTTAACCAACATGTCTCTCTTAAAATCATATTCCAACAGATAGCGAAAGGCACAGAAGGGCAGTACTACATTGGCATGACAGTGAATTTAGATAAATCATTTAGGTAAATCAAACTACATTGTTTACAAAAATGTATACTGACTACCTTCCATTAGCCATCCATCAAAGTCTAGTTTTTGTTGATTATTGACTTCTTGTTCATTCTGTACTTTCCATTTCCAGCTGGATGGATGGCACCCCTATAACATACACAGCATGGGAACAGAATGAACCTAATTTTGCTAATAATGATGAAAACTGTGTGACTATATACAAGAGCATGGGTGAGTAGCTAACCTAACTTAACATAAAACACATAAACACATTTTTTTTTCTTATTCATTGTTCTGTTTGTCCTCTGTACATATAGGATACTGGAATGATATTAACTGTGGTATGGAGCTACCTTCTATTTGCAAAAGAAGCAGTAGTTTTATTAATACAACAATGGCCCCAACCACTGTTCCTAAGGGAGGATGTGCACCAGAGTGGCTAACTTTTCAAGGAAAGGTAATGATATATAACTCCAGTTTACTCTAATACACTGGTCGCATACTGTCCTTTAGCTTGTCATTCTAACTCACAGTGCAAATTAATCTTGCTTACACAGTGCTACAAAATTGTTGTGGGAAATGATAATAAGAACTGGAAGGAGGCCAGGACGCAATGCATAAACCAGGGAGGAAATCTGGTTTCTATTGTCAATGACCAAGAGCAAGGTGACTGATTTGAGTAACATGTTGCTAATGTTCACAAGCCGCTTTTCTTTGTGGTTGTCTGTAAAGGTCACATTTTGTTATTTAGTGATGAATTGTTTATTTCTTTGTAGCATTCCTAACAACACAGATGCTGAGATACAATGAAGATTTGTGGATAGGCATGAATGATGTCAACTGGGAGATGCATTTTGTATGGACTGACGGCAAAGGCATTTCATATACAAATTGGGCTAAAGGGCATCCAACAACAGTGCCTGATGGACGTTATTCATTTATGGATGAGGTTAATACAACATACCCTACTATATCCAAAGCAATCAGAACTAAATAATAAATCAATAAATGTGCATATTGACATTCAAAAGAAAGCAACTGTAAGAAAATCTCTTAAAATGATATAGCCAAGCGTAACTTATGTACCTTTTTCTGCCTCATAGTCGTTTGACTGTGTGATTATGGAGGGCAGCTCCTCCAAACTAAAAGGATTCTGGAAGGTAGAAGATTGTAATTCAAAACATGGCTTCATCTGTAAAAGAAACATTGGTGAGTAAAATGTTAACATGGCCACATTATCATTGTGTGTCATTGCGTAAATGCTGACTGGGGACAACATCAATTTACATTTTGTACTACAGACCTTTTTCGTTTAATTATTGTTTTATGACTGTGAATAACTGTTGTTTCATGTTTACAAAGATTCTCAGATTGTAGTCCCACCCACAACTGTGTTGCCGAAGGCTTTCTACAAACTTGGCAATGACTCCTACAAACTGGTGGCCCAGAAGATGAGATGGGACGAGGCGAGGAGGCAGTGCCAAGCAGACGATGCAGATCTGGCCAGTATCCTGAACCCTGTAACCCAGGCGTACATCACCTTGCAGATTTCCAAGCACAATGAGCCTGTGTGGATCGGCCTCAACAGCAATGTGGTAAAGGACTTACCTGTTACTGTATACCACTTATTTAAACAGCGTTTCAAATACTCACAAGGACCTTTTAGCTCCATAGAAACCTCCACTAATGTATTTTTTTTTCTTTACAGACTGGTGGGCGGTACAAGTGGGTCGATAACTGGCTGCTGTCTTACACTAAATGGGGCACCGATGAGCCTAAACACAACTATGGCTGTGTGTATATGGATGTGGACAAAAAATGGAAGACTGCACCATGTACTGAGACCTACTATTCCCTTTGCAAGAGGTCACCAGGTTAGAACCCCTCTCTATTAGACATCTTGCACTATACATGCATACATAAAGAAACAGCAAGGTAAGCAATGCCATATCCTGTCTCTTTTTAAGACGTAGCTCCCACTGAGCCGCCTCAACTCCCTGGCAACTGTCCAGAACCAAAGAAGCGAAAAACCTGGGTACCTTTCAGGGGCCATTGTTATACCTTCCTCAGTTCAATGGTGGACAACTGGGCGCATGCATCAGTTGAATGTCTGAAAATGGGTATGTAAAGAATTTCCATCAATGAATTTCAACGTGCATGTGCATAAAATCATGATGGTATGCTGTTGTGGCTGTGTTCATCAGGCGCTTCTCTGGTGAGTATTCAGGATCCACAGGAGAGTCTGTTCATACAACAGAATGTGGAGCTTCTACACGATGGAGCCAAGTCTTTCTGGATTGGCCTCTACAAGAATCATGAAGGTGAGCACGGCTTACTAAAGTTAAATTCTGCCTCAGTGTCTTGCATTTTTTTTAATACTCCAAAGTATGCAAAACTAAAGTGAAGGATACTAAAAAGACAAACATTAAAACATAAATCTAACCACAGTGTCGCTTTTCCAAGTCTGTGTTTGTATTGTAAGCATCCTACCCATCTACGGGTTATGTTATAACTTCAAATTAGATTTTAATTCATTAAACTGTAGCTACTATATTACTAAGAAAGGACTAACTAGCTCTAACTTAAAATACACAAACAATGCCCATTTCTTTCTTATCAGCTGAAGACGTTTTGCCTGTGACATTCAGTTTTAGCCTCACTCTTTTAGAAATAGACCATATATGTAACCATTATGTGTTTATTGAAACAACAGGCTTTATGTTTTCAAAATTAGTCAGCTGGAGATACTTGAGTTTTAGTGCTAGCATTAGATTATGAAGGCCAGGAATAGGGTTGCCGACTTCCTGAAATGGATATACATAACATAATCCTGTTTCTACTCACCTCCCCTTGCTGTTTTTAACAGAATTGTTCATAAATGAAAAAAATATTTAGCGCTTTGCTGGTACTACATTCTCCAGTGAGTGATCTGACTAATAAATGTATTCTTTGATTTTGAAACAGTAGCACCATGTTGTTATTTAGCCTTTAGGAAATAAAGGCTAAATAACAACATGGTGCTTTTTCACAGTTAAATTAATGAATTTTATGAAAACTTTATGGAATTCTAACAGCTCCCTCAGTCACTTCATCCTGGTCCGCTGTCAGACCAGTTAAATGCTGCTGTCAGGCCTATGGTAGCAAAGATCAGATTTTCCTAAAAGTAAGCCCCAAAGGTCATTTAATAACACTGTTCTGAAATTGTTTCCAAAATCCTAAAAGATTATTTTCCATCTGGATGAAAAAATATTCCATCTACTGCGTGATTAAAAAAAAGTTTCTCAAGTTGCAATTATTATTGCAAAAATAGTGTCAAAATATAACTGATTATAAATTAATTAATTTAATACATTTTTGTTCATGTTTGACGCAGGTAGGACAAAGGTCACTCCTGGCTACAATCTTTGCTTGGTTTGGGAAAATAAAGTAGCAACAAGTGAAACAGATCTTTTGTTAATGAGAAGCGGACTGAATGGTTTGTGTTTAGATGATTAGTCAGACCTGAGGTGAGTGTTGTTCAATGACCTTGTATGATTGTTGGTTGTTTATTTTTTGGAAAATCAGATGCTTAGCTGAGCTAAAGTTCCAGCTGTGCTGCTTTGATCATTGAAGTAACGAGTTCCCTTGTTTCAGGTGAGTGGATGTGGATCGATAACAGTGTCGTAGACTACACCAACTGGAAAACAGGGATGCCAAAGCTCGAATCCTGTGTGGACATTAATTCTGACAGCGGACAGTGGAGTACAAGCATCTGTAGCAGATATAGGTCTTATATCTGCAAAACACCTAAAGGTAAATTTAATCAGCTTTTATTTAGTTTCAAATTGACCAATCAGTGACTTACATTGAGTTTTTTACTCTATGTTTTTCAGTAATTACACCCACAGAAAAGCCACCATCTGTTGGTAAGCTATTTCATCTAAGATATATTGAAAATGATGTTTCAAACTCAAGTTATGTCACTGTTAATACTTGAATCTGTTTCGCCTCCTTAGCCCACGTCGTTAAAGAAGCTTCTCACGGGTCTGCTGGCATCACTGTGGCTGTAGTACTAATTGTTATCGCCATAGCTGGACTTGGTGCGTTCCTCCTCTTCCGTAAACGGATACCCACCCCTGCCTTTGGAGAAAGTACCTTTGACAACAAGTTATACTTCAACAATCCAATCCGAGCTGCTGTTGACACCAAGGGTCTGGTAGCCAACATAGAGCAGAATGAACAAGCATAGAAAGACATGAGATCAGTGGTAATCAGCACTATGAAAAAGTTATGGTCAGAGATTTTAATCCTGGTTTCATGCTTTATTTTGGATCATTTTACTTGGAACTGAATCTCAACCAAATCCTGTAGTGTTTTAAAGAGAACTGGATCAAAGATAATGATTCATAATTATTGTATCATAATTCATACAATTGTACACCAAACACCAGGTAAAATTCAAGAAAGGTGAAGATGTTTTATTAATGTATATTTTTTTAGAACCGGGCTTCTTGTTATTATTCTTCATGGGCTGTCCATCAGCCTATTTCTGGAATATTATTGTAAATAGATGCTCAATAAATGAAATGAAATGAAAAACAAAACTGAATTGTCCTCTTTTTGACACTTTTCTTCTTTTAATAGACCAAAATCTAATGTAACATTAGCTAATTAGCACAAAACATAAAGCACAGCTGAGGCTCATGGGAATGAAGATGAAAAGCCAGGGGATCACCAAAGTCAGTAGGCTTTGTCCTCTGGGCACCATGCATATCTTTAGAAAATGTTATGGCAATCCATCTAATAGTTGTTGAGATATTTCAGTCTGGACCAAAGTGATGAACCAACCGACCAATGAAGCATTGACAGACCAACATTGCCATCCATAGTGCGATGCTGCATGGCTATAAATCTCAAATATTCTTTGATTTTTTAAATGATAATGCCATACCAGTATCACCTTATTTAAGTGATTAAAAGATACTTTGATGAGTTTTCTAGAAGCTGACATTGCTGCCTGTCAGGCTCCTGTGTAAGAGCCTGCTTCCTGCCTTCTATAACCCTTTGGCAACAAATATTTTGGAAACCTTTGGAAATTGTTGTTCAGCTAACTGCCCATGTAACATGATATCCACCATGTGAGTGATTAAGAGAGCCCCATGTCTCTGGGTCATTGCTGCTTTAGTCACACACAAGACCCATTCTATAATGACTAGACAACTGCTTCATTCACTTTTGATTGCAAACTGTATTATACTGTATGTTGCCTTGTTTGCATTTTGCTGTTGTGTCTCCTGTATTTTCTGCATTACTCCTGATATATAGTAGGTACTATCTTTGCTTGGAATAACAGCAGGAATTTTACATCTAAATTGTTATTTGATAACTCCTGCTTGATGAAAGTGAGGCATATGACCAGATTATTTAATGTCAGCCACATATAAAATGTAAACAAATGCTTTTAGTTGTGAAAATTTACATCAAAGATTTGTTTGTGCATAAAAGAAAGATAATTAGATCTGATTCCAATTTGGCAGAATAGCAAACTATCAAGTTATTTTATTTAAAATCATAACTGTTTCATGCCACATTTCTACACTTCAAAATATTACTCTGTCAGGCATTCGCCGTTCAATTACTCCTGCCAGTGTCTAGCCACCCCCATCATTTCATTGTTGAAAATGAGGTAGCAATCTCCATGGCAACCACAGCCCTCTGAGGCTGTCGCAGCTAATCCCGAGCAGCTTACTCAACTCTTACTTCTCGTAAGAGGGTTTTATCAGCAGCACCAATGCCCAAGAATTTTCCCCAAACAAGCTGTGGATCCTTTGTTTATCACACCGGAGCAGGAAAACAAACCTAGTTACAGCAGCTGAGAGGAGCTGAGGGGAGAACGATAGGCCAGCTTCATCCAGTAAGAGTTTTCATCTATTCTGTCTCAGGTATTGCTGCAGCTTCAGTCCTCTTTTTGCTCGATTGGTTTGACCTGCAGGGTGTACGCTGTGGGAGGATGTTGGAAAGTGTTGCAGGAAAGCTTGCCATGCATTGCACTGTATGTTTGATCTTTGATGACTCAGAGATCATTCAGAATAAGAAAACCTTTGATTTGAATATCCCCAGTGCTTTATGCATCTGTGTGTGTGTACACTACATGTATCTAGTGTGAGTACACAACATGTACGCACACCAGATCCCGTCTTGTTCTTGAACAATTGATGCTGCTGAAGAAGGACTCAATATCAAGGCCATTGTGAAAACTGACAGATTTGAAAACATTCAGACTTTCTCAAACTGAAGAGGTGCAGTGATCTGCACTACTTTGTTTTGGGATCTTTCTGTGTGAGCTGCTGCTTTGCTTAAATAATAGCTGTTCCTTCTTCCCTAGTTTTCCTCAATACTAATTATTTTCTCTACTGTCACCCCCTTCATGCCCCCTTCTCCCTGCCCCTGTGCTCTCTCACTTGCCTGCACTAATCCTTTTGTTGTGGACTGAGGGGCCCAGGCTTTGGCTGCACTGTAAGGGCTGGTTTGGCTGAAGGGCGCCCACCGAGACCTTCTGTTCCCCACCAGATCAAACGATTACTAACGCCTTCCCTGGCTCATCTTTTCTCTTCTCATTCACCTTGAGTCAAACTTATCTCTCAATTAGCTTGGTGGTCTTGTTGGTCTATCCATCATTTCCTTGTTGTCTCTAGCCCTGAGCAAGTCCTGAGAGCCTGAGGGAGTTGGACTGCCTTGATAGGAACATGCACTTCAGAAGCAATGCGCCCACTTTGCCGCTACTGCTTCTTTGTCTGCTGGGAAGGGTGCTGGAGGTGAAAGGGCAGAAGTACCTGCAGGAGGCTCTCAGGGCCTTGGATCTGCCCCTGGGTACAGACGATGAGCCACAGCTCCAAAAAAACTACACCGGTGTCCTGATCACCAAGCTCCTCCAGGCGGTGAACTGTGAAGAGTGGACTGGCAGCTCTCAAGACATCTGTAACAAGGTAAAGCCAACACCTGTCTTAATGTTTTCAGTAACATTATAAGCATATGCTAAATACTTTATAATTTATTATGTGTATCTTCCCATTCCTGCCTGCTTATTCCAAGAAATGTGCTTGTTATGGCTGGAATGCGAATGAATGCGGAGGCTTAAGTCCTTGACCTCTGTGGGGCATTCATGCTGAGTGGTTTTATCCTCAGGTTGACATAATAAACTCCATAGAGTGGAGGTAGAGGTGCTTCACTTGTTTGTGCAGGCGGGCTGACAACAGGATTATGTGTGTGTGTCTACCGTTGAAAGTGAGATTTGAAAATTGGGGAAACTTTGCTGTTCTTCCATGTTTGCTGAATAGCCTGCTCTTTCTAACAAGGAGCCCACTCTCCTAACTTTCTATATGTGCTTGCACTCTACTCACAAAAACACAGACGCAAAGCTTTTCTGAGAAGCTGAGTACAATGTATGCAGGGAGAAAATAGGTCTTTTATCAAGCCGAGTATTTTCCAATACTTGTTCACATGTAAATCTAAGAACAATACTTGATATTTTTCTACTTGCTTGCCTTAAAATCTGCCTAAAATGATTCTCTAATTTGTGCATGTTCTTGTTCCAGTGCTTGACATCAGACGTGGCTCTCTCTGTGCTAGAGGACGATGGGAAAAGTTACCTCACTAAGGAAGACTACCAGCGGATCTCCACTGTTCTGCTGTACTACATAATAAACTTGCAAGACCTGTGTGTGTCAAATGCTGTATCTCCTTCCTCCCTTTCCACCGCCTCTTCCTCCTCCTCCTCCTCCTCATTCGGGAACTATCAGTTCTACCTTTTGGCCCTGACCAATCTACACCCAGCTGAGGACAACCTCTTCCTATCATCCAGAGAAACAGAAAGTATTCTGCAGATCATCAACCAGCACTACCAACCCTCCAATCAAGACACCTCATTTGATTTGCAAGTAAGACATTTTTTATCTGAGATCTATCCCGTCTCGACAGGTGCACGTCCAGATGTTATCATTTCACCTTTGATCCCACAGTGTATTGATGCCTCTCGCCTCCTTGAAGATATTAACGTGCCAGAAAATCCAGGTGCTAGTGCGTCTTCTGTGCCCAAGCTGGCCGCAGCCATCATCAGCCACATCCTGCAGGGCCACTGTTTTAGATGGAGGAACCTCCCACCTCCGGCTTTCTTTATCAACTATATCTTTCAAACCTTCAATCGCACAAGTAACCTGCAAATAATAGGTAAGGACAAGAGCACAGATGTCTTGTTATGCACATTTAAACAGACTGATATTTGCTTTTTCTGTAATGTGTGGTTCGTCTACTGATATACGGTGGTTCCTCTCTGACCACAGCTACATAACAAAAACCTGAAATTTAATCTTATTCTTTTTCTTTATGTTATTTAAACTTACACATACTGAATTTTTGTCACTTGGGCCCGACAAAAAAACCCCAGACAAAATGTAGCAGTTACACATCCAACAGATCCAGAACAGCCATAGTGTTCATTTGGCCTTGTGTTTCTGGCCGCCTGAAGTCCAATTTTAACTCTCTTTGCTGAGCAGGTTGTGTACACTGAGTTTATTAGAGGCTATTCACTAAAAATAGCTGCCTTGCTGCTGCCAGTGAGGGACTAACAGACGCTATGAAGCCATGTAAAGTTGTGGGGAAGTTCAGATTCGGGTGATAATTCTCTCACTACGAGGAATTTGTTTTTTACACAAAGTCATTTCATCCATTGATATTTTAAATATATTGATTACAGCAGGTTTAACACTTTAATATGTTGTGTAAGTCAATTCTTTACTTGAAGGTGTTTCCTCTCGCTGCCTCTGAATAGGAGGAATGAGTCATCATGCACTAAAGATTTTTCTCAGTCTAGGTTTTAAAAGAGAGATGTTCTAAATATTGTGTCATGTTGCTAAAATTAAATAAAGTCAACTTTCATATGAATTTCATTATTAAACACTGACACAAAATGCTGGCTACCTGCAGGTTAAATCCACAATCTCAGTAAGTGCTGTACTGAACTTTAATATTCTATATACTTTAACATCATCTGTGTTAGTGTTTGTTTTCTTGTGCTCTATTTTTAATCTTGGCCAAACAGACACTGATTAATTTAGTTGAATCTGATCTGGTGACCGCAGTATCATGACGCAGTGATTTCTTCGCTCAGACTTAGAGGAGCTGCTTCATCAGCTGGGAGTCGGGCAGGAAGGATCAACACACTCTCACGACAGGAAGATGGGGGGCATCATGGGGAGTTCACAGAAAGGGGTCGGGAGTCCACTGGATGGCTGCAACCTTGAAACTGGAGCAGTAAGCAGAGACTGGGCACAGGTGAGAATGAAACAAAAATTAGATTTAATTTAAAAGACAATATTCTGTACAGAGAATCATAAGAAGCCTGTCGACATTGCTGCAGGCTGCACGCAGGGGCTAAAAGGCTTGATTTGAAAAGCCTCCTACTCAACCACGAATTTGTCTTTCCATTTGAATCCGATCAGGAATGTTTTTCAGCCAATCAGCTGGTGGATTCTTTTGCTCTGAATCCTCATTTGCCAATTTCCATGGAGCACTTCAGACAAATTTGCCCAGCCATCATTCAACAGTTGCTAGGCAATGCCTGTGAGTCTGCAGAGCAAAAAAGAAGAGGATCTCTGCCCACTGCTCTCGAGAGTAAGACATTTTACCTCATTGCACCATTATACAATTAATTTTCTACTAAATCAGGCAGTCATTGATTTGTGACTTTTTTTTAACTGAGGAGAACCTTTTCCAATAAATATTTTTGTTTTAGGAGATGAATTGAACTACTAAATAAGAATAAAAGGGCAAATTGGTTAGGTTTTGGGGAAGAGAGACATATACTAGTGCAGGAGCATTTGTAAATGAATTACTTTTATAGGTTAGTGGCCTAATTAGACTTTTGTCCATAGAAAGCAAGTCATGTTCTTTAGTTTAACATTTCAAATATTATAAACGACAAAAAGGCATACAATGATAAAACTAAATGCAGTATCTCCCCGATTAAGTGATAAATACTTTTTTTAAAGATAAAAATGTCATCCAGAATTTCCTTTATTTCATGATCAGACAGAATTTATAATCTTACAGCTGGGTTAATTTATTTCAGAAGCTTGTTATATTTGATTCTCTGAAAGCAGTCAATAAATCAAATGCTCTGACAGAAAAATTAAAATAACTCCGGTATCTGTGGCTGCCACTGGGCTGTTATAAGCTGAGCCAATTATTTCATTTGATCTGAATGAAATGATTGCCTGGTCTACCTACCTGTGCGCACTCTGCCCATGCAGTCACTGCACATGAAAATATATTTTAGGGAGTGGCTTTAGAGGGAAAAGTGAAATATTTTCGGTTGGATATTTTTATACGGTAAGCTCTAAGCGCTAAGTCTCTTGCTAGTTTCTCTCAAGTTGTGTCTAAACTCCCAACTCTCTCTTGTCTGCAGAGTATGGCTACAGCACGGCTGCTGTTCTGCTCATCACGATGGGCTCCATGCTCGGCATCTGCCTGATCTTCTTCAACTCCTGCCAGGAAACCTACACCCTCATCCTGCAGCTGTTTGTGGGCCTGGCAGTGGGGACCCTCTCAGGGGATGCACTCCTGCACCTCATACCACAGGTATAAGGACACAGAGCCACTGCACCATCCTCTGTAACTGTGAGTCAAGCTCCACACTTGTGTACAGATGCTCTCTCATGAGTGTGAAATAACATCTAATTGTTTTCTTCTTTGTCTCCATTGGAGATCCTTGGCCTCCATGATGACACTCACAGTCATGGTGACGAACACTTATCACAAGGAAAGGAGTATCTGTGGAGGATTCTGGGCATGATCGCAGGGATCTATGGCTTTTTCCTTATCGAAAGAATCTTTTCGTTTTTTGTTCCCTCTCATGGCCATGTAAGAGTTTTGTCTTTACAAAAAATACTCAAACCGAGGAGAAGGGGCTGACATTGTGGCTGATTTTCTTTACCTAACCAGAAGTTGAACTTTTACTTTTCCATGAACAAGCAAGTTTGGGTCTGCTCTGAACTTGCAGAGCTGATTGCTGACATTAGTCTCATGACTTTCTTTTGTCTGCAGGGTCATTCTAGCGACCTTCCCCTAGAGCTCAACTGCAATGGTCAGTCACAGAGGGGCAAGTCCATCTCCACCATACAGCTGGTGAGTCTCATCGCTAGCCAGACTGAACTATTCTGTTTTTATGAGTGTTCTTGGCAGGAAAACCTGCTTCCCGTCATTATCCCTGTTATTTACTTGGTAGAGGAGACACAGGGACCAGGACAAGGCAGTTCCTGGAAGTGAAACAGCAAAATATCAAAACATTACCTCATATCAAGGGCCCAGAAGAGAGAGAAGACACTAAATGTACAACAAAAACAACATGTATAAGGTGTAGCGCATTTATACCCTTAATATCTGATGTAACCACTCAGCCCTGTTAAATCAGCTCAAGTGCCCCTCTTATAAAAGTGGATATTGCTGGTTATTTTTTATAAGACATAGTAATCCTGGAATTGCAGATGACGAAGATTGGTCCCTTTGGTCAAGTAAAGTTGGTCTGAGACTTGTCCTATGCAGATGGCTTATTGGAGCTGGTAATTTATTGTTTATTGAGATTATATATATATATAAATAAAATGTAGTTCAGCATCACATTAATTTGCAACCCTATTTGTGTTTGATCAAATCATAATGTCACTGTTCTCCATTACTGGCAAAAACAAAAGTTTAGTTTGTGCAACACAGCTTCCCACATTCCCAAAAAAAACAAGAAGCAGCTGTGGTAGCGGCTACGTTAACATGTTGATTAAATATTGTGTTAATTGTGCTGTATCACTGTTGAGTTATTAGAGTCAGTACAGTTGAATTCACGCCAGTGATGCTCCACTCCCACACTACTCCTCCACCCAAACATCTAGAAAGCACTAATGTACTTGTCACAAACAGTAGGTTTCTGCTAGAGGGCACTGTTAACAGGAGAACCACCAATAAATTTGTTTGAGCAAAGCTGAAGTTTTTTTTATTTGCACACACATACAACAGCATAACACAATGGCCCAGTCCTCATCTATAAAAACATCTCCGAGCACACAGAGCAAGAACAGTATAAATCCATTGAATCCATGTTCATGTCTAAAAAAACAGACTGAAATTTTCCTACACTTCTCTTATATAACAGCCAATAAAGAGTGGTGTGGGAGGGCGTGAAGGAAGAGGGCATGTAGGATGTCGTGGAATGACAAGTACTGAATCATTCAGGAAGCACTTCATGCTTATGTTGAATTGTGTGCAAACAACTGAATACATCAAAACTAGAACATTTCGGTCACTCACGTGGAAAGCTTGTTTTTGTGAACTACAGACTAGAATCTATTTTCCGATCATTCTTGTTAAATAAAAATATCCTGTTGTGGTGAATTTTTCTCATCCAGCTCCCCTCATTTAACTTGGTGAACCATTCTTAATTTCACTGATGGACAGTCACTCAGAACATTTAAGTACAAATTAGAGGTACTTGTACGTCACTTATTTTCTTTTCATTTTCTTTTCACTTTGAGTTTCTACTCCACTGTACTCTTTCAGAAGATTTTTTTTTACTTTTTACTCCATTGCATTTACCTGAAAACTTAAGTTAATAGTTACGGTACTTTGCAAATTAAGATTTTTTTTCACTCAAATCATATGAAGAGTTTTAAAAATATTGTTTGTTATAAATTAAACTACCCAGCATTTTTACAAGTAGCCTACAGCTGAAACTATTACTTGATTTACAAAAATTAAATTGGCAACTATTTTCAAGATCATTTTTAAATTCTGTTTGTCATGTCAGCAAGCCCTGACATGCATAACCATACTAACCATACTAACAGTAATTTTTGATTTTGATACTTAAGAATTTTTTAAAGCAGGTACTTTTGTACTTTGACTCAAGTAGAAATTTAAATGAAAGACTTCTACTTTTAGTCAAGTAATATTTAGCAAGAGTATTTGTACATTTATTCAAGGACAGGATTTGTGTACTTCGTCCACCACTGCATAATTTCATGAATTAGAATGTCGAGAAAGTTCATAAATCTGTGCTGTGATTAATAATTTGTATCCTGCAGGGACCAGTGGATGACTTGGAGTGTTCAGAATTATCTCCTGAGCAGGCAGACACAATGAGGCCTTCAAATCAGAGTAAGCTCCTTCAAAATTACCTGCACAACACAGCTGAATGCGATGCACTTTGTAATTAGTCGCCCGGCATAACAGAGCAATTGTCACAGTCTGAGGATGAGCTTCAACAACACAGGCTCCCTTTGTGTTCTCAGGACAAGGGGTTCCTCTGCTGGCTGTGATGGTAATCATGGGAGACAGCCTTCATAACTTTGCCGATGGCCTGGTTGTCGGGGCAGCCTTCTCCTCTTCAGCCGAGACCGGCATGGCGACCACCGTGGCCATCCTGTGCCATGAGATCCCACACGAGATGGGTGAGAGGTCATGATACTTACTTTAGGAACGCGTTGTTTGTTGGGTTTTTTTGCTCTGAGGCCAGGAAACACTCTGCCTGATTGACGACTTATCTTTGTTCTGCTATCTGTCTCACAGGGGATTTTGCAGTGTTGCTAAGCTCTGGACTCTCAGTGAAGACTGCTGTGCTAATGAACTTTCTCAGCGCTCTGACAGCCTTCATGGGCCTCTACATCGGACTGTTTGTTTCCTCTGAGATGGAAGTGCAGCAGTGGATCTTCGCAGTTACTGCTGGGATTTTCCTATATTTGTCCTTGGTAGAAATGGTAAGGGAACCTTATTAAAGGATAAGACTGGGGACATTTTGTAGTTCTTCTATTGACAACAAATCCCATTGTATATATGATCCTGATATATTTCTGTGTTCCATAAGACCTCCATTTTTGACAAAAAATATTAAAAACACACCGAGTGCCATGTTCCTTATGACCTGGGAACTGTAGTGTCCTTTGGAGTTCAATTCAATTTTATTTATATAGCGCCAAATCACAACAACAGTTATCTCACAGCGCTTTTCAGAGTTGGTCCCAGATACAGCGTCCAGTAAAAACTTGCTAGGGCAGTAAATTCCCAAGCAGGCTTATTTGTACCCCAGAAGTTACCTCTGCACTTTCCAGGTTACATGGAAAGATTGTGTAGTAGCTCAGATAATTTGGACATGATGTAGTTTCCCACCACCCAGAGTCAATTGTTGCATTTGAGAATGCCCGAAAAAGCAAAAACAGATTAAAGGTAAAACACCTTCAGCGAGTACGATCAATAATTGAGCCCATCTGATTGGGCTGTGGGAGTAGGTCATTTTTTTAAAAGCTTTTTGTAACTCGTATGAGTAACGTTTGCTAAAAACTACAGTGCTCAGCTATTTATCCATTACTTTTACCAGCTTTTTTAAAGAAAATAAAAGTATAAACAGTACTGTGCAAATATTTTAGGTGTGGAAAAATGCTGTAAAGTAAGAACACTTTCAAAATAGACATGTCCATAGATCATATTTATCAATTAACAAAATGCAAAGAGTGAACAGAAGAAAAATCTAAAATGAATATTTGGTGTGACCACCCTTTGCCTACAAACAGCCTCAATTCTTCTAGGTACACTTGCACAACGTCAGGGATTTTGTGGGCATATAGTTGTATGATAAAACAACTCTACCAAACTAGTGCAGTTCTAGTTAAAGATTTAGGTGCAAACAAATTAGTCATTAGTTGAAACAGAAACAGCTGTGTAGACGGGATTAACATAGAGGGTAGCACTCCAAGATGTTTGGGCCAACCTACGTGCTGAGTTCCTTCCAAGAGTTTGTGCAAGTGTATAAGAATTAAGGTTGTTTAGAAGGCAAAGGCATTGACCAAATATTAATTTGTTCACTCACTTTGTATTTTGTTAGTTGATAAACATGATCTATTAACATATCTATTTTTGAAAGCATTCTCACTTCATAGTACTATATGTGTGATAACACAAGGAATAAAGGGGTTTTGGTCTTTTCATGGGATTTTTTGACAGTAAGAAAAATATAGAATAATGCTAGCCTTTCTTTAACTAAAGTCCTCTTTCTAACCACTATTTTTATTATTGTCTATTATGTTTCAGCTCCCAGAGATGAGTCGAGTGAAGACTCACAGACCGTATCTCATGTTTCTCCTACAGAACCTAGGCCTATTGATGGGTTGGGCATGTCTCCTGCTCCTCGCACTCTTTGAACATGAACTCAAATTCTAAACGCAGTATCTCTTCACACAGGGATGAGTTGAAAAAACATGTTACTGAGTGCAACCTGGACTTAACAACTCATAACTGGTCAATGAGTGGGTATTTATGATGTTGTAGTCTCAGCACTGGATGATAAATGTACATTAGCAGTTTGAAGCCTCTCTTTTGTATACTTTATTTGTTTTTGTATGTTAGGTATCATGAGTGCCTGTGTCTGGACACTACATAGTTTCTCTAATGACCTTATTTGGCCTTTGACCTTTATTGTGCATATCTGTAATATATTTATGTGGCCTCAGACAAACAACTTTAAAGATTTTAAAGTAATTTCTCACCTGCAAAAAATAAAATACTGCAAATCTACTTGTTTCAGTTTGTATGTGTGTTTCTACTGATAGGGTGATTTAAAAGGTCATCAAGACATGTGGGTTTTTGTTTTATTATCTGTAGCATATTGCTTTCCATGCAACTTTAGAACATTAGGACCCCAAAAATAAAGCTTTATTTGGTTAGAATTAGTTTAAATATACAAAACTCATTATATATATATATAT
>JAPMOB010178000.1:0-17318 GCA_029875015.1 Lepomis gibbosus
GGATCATGGATCAACTACGATCCATTGCATCAATACTGGACATACTTATTCTTACTTACATCTTCATACAGAAAGTACCTCTCCTATATATATTACTCTTGATAGCTTTAACATTTCATAAACATTTCATCTGTTTTTCTATTTTACGTGCAGCACACACTTAACACATTTCCTATGACACATTTCCTTTCACAGAGGTCCGGAGAGGGAAATGAATGAATAATTAAATACTTGAAAAGACTGGTTCATCTTCTCAGCATTGTTGTCATCTGCCATGAAGCCTAAACAAATATGTCTGCCAGGTTTCTTACCAATTCACAAAATGGATGTCGGGGGCAATTACAGAGCAAGAGATATGGAAGGGAAATTTTGTCTGTGTGCAAGTGTTTTTATACTTTCATCCCGCATGGAAAGAGAAAGGAGCTGAGTATGATGCTCAGTTGCTCTCTGGTAGTTTGATTGCTCCACTGCCCCCTTACAATGATAAAACTACTTTTTGTCATTTGAATGCAGTGTCTGCCTTAGTCTAAGCCACTAGGACAACAGAAGAGGCTACTGGGAAAGCCCAACAATGATGGTGTCTGTTTGCATGTCTGAATATGTGTATGTGTGTGTGCGTGGGGGTTGTGTGTGTGTGTGTGTGTTTGTGTCTCCCACTCGGCCCTGCTGCTGCCACTCACTGTAAACTAGTCTGCAGCTCGTCACAGACAGACGTTGACACACTCCCAGTCTAATGTGCTCATTAGGGACTGCACAGCACACACATAATTGATAGCCATGACACACGATGCACACACACATTATTGCAAAAAACAGTTTCTTTTTTTTAATGCTGCAGTAGAAAACAAGGTTATATGAAGTCATATAATGGGGGTTCATTGTCAAGAACAACAACAACAGAAAACGAAAGAACGAAATCAAAAAGACTAACGGCACAGAATGCATTACAGTATCTGTGCTGTTTACATGCCGATATTTTACACATACGGATTTTTTTTTTATATCTCTACTCTGGCAGCTGTCAGTTACTTCAGCAAATTAACTGCCAAAAATGTAGCAGAACTTGTCACTCAAGAGGTTAGCGTAACCATGGTTACCTTTCATATCCCAAAAAGATAAAGCTGCAGTCTGGAATCATGGCAGAGTAATTAGACAGAACAAAAAAATAGGACCAATTGAAAAGGCATTCAACAATATGAAACAACCAAGAGTGCTTATAAATAACAGTTTACATGTGAAATATCTTCATAAAGTAACATCTTTTTTGTACAACCTTTAATATCTTTTTAGTGTTCATACAGCGGCACATGTAGAGTAGTGTCTGGTAAAAAGACTCTTTAACCCTTTGAGCACGAGTTGGGAATAAAAAGATTCACCTGTTGTCATCCTTTTGCATCCTGTCTTTTTTCATATCCTTTGATTAAATAACACATTTATAAAACTATTGTGCAAAACAATTTTATTTATGTCTTCATATACTGTGCACCAGCAGATAGTCATAATCCTTTTAAATTAAAAATATAGAAATGATGCATAATTTAGACAGAAATTAGTTCATACGTTTTTATATACATATTTTACACAGACCTGAATTAATATAGGTCCCTGATCAATGAAAGTAAAAGACTTCAGATTTCTTTTTTCTTTTTTACCACATAGCTACAGTGCTTGTGTCAAGTCCTGCAAGTATCTCTTCGACAAATATTAAGCCCGAGATGAAACCTTGCAGTGAACTGAGAAAATGTTTTCATGTCAAGGATTAGACTCAACATACTGTATGTCTTGGAGACACAATGCATACATTGTCCATCTAATTCTCACAATAGCTTCAGCAATTCTCAAATCAATGACATTTAGATCTTAGGTGTAGAAGTGCTTCGACGTACTCAGAGGGTTAAATTGTAAATGCTAACTCCAGCACAAAAAGGATCAGGAGATTGAAAAAAAGGAGAGAAAAAAATCACAGAAAGTGCACCAGATTTAGTTATAAAATGATTAACTAAACTGTTTCATTTATGCATGCAGCTTATCACACCCCAGTGATGCCAAAATATAACGGACCTTAATTCCATTTACAGAAATTTCAAAATACACACCACTTCATTTTAGAATCTCTTTTTTAAACCTTCATATACTGTATTTTCTCAATGACAACAGCTCCCATCTGCACATTTTGAAAAAAGTCACTCTTTTCCTGTCAAGGGAGATCGCTAAAATCGAGTGTCTTGGGCTGGAGTGAGTCTACCTCACAGAGAAACAAAATTTAAAAGAAACAACTGCTACAACACAAAATATAAAATAATGTGCCAAAACTCAAAGCAGTAGTTGTATGGCATCTTTGTGCAGTTCGGTCACATTAGTAATCCTTTCTTTTCTTTGAAAGAAATGCTTAAGAGAGACAGAACAAGAAAGAGTGAGCTATTACAAAACAATGCAGCATTGTCCCCAGCCAGTGCTACTGTTTCTCCAGCTCACACACATACAGGAGATGGTCCTCAGGGGACTTCCCATGAGTCTTGCTCAGGTGAAGCTTGACCGCATGTTTGCTCGCAAAAGTCCGGTTGCAGAGCTTGCACTTGTACATGACTCCACTGTCGTCGTCATTGTCAGGGGAGGGTGATGGAGATTCAGTTGAGGGCAGAGAGGTGGTTAAGGACGAGGGCAGGGAGATGGGCAAGGAAGAGGTTAGGGATGTGGGTAGAGAGGAGGGTAAAGGGTGGCTGGATGGGTGAAGAGTAGAGAGCAGTTTTTCAGACAGTCCTTTGGTGTGGCGTTGTTGATGATGTTGCTGTGAAATCTGGCTAAGCAGCTGCTCCCCAGAAAGCTTAGCCAGATCTCGCAGACGGAAGCCCAAGTGGGATTCCAGATGGCTGACGTAGGTGGATGGTGAACGTATCTGAGAGGCGCAGTCACTACAGAAGAACACTGGGTGACCTGAATCCAAGTTTTTCAAGAACTTGGTGCCACCGGTCCTCCTCAGCTGGTACTTGACATTAGCCAACCAGTGGGATATTGTAGTCATTGAGAGGCCAGTGAAACGGGAGACATGCATTCTCTCTTGTGGGCTCAAGTCTGACATCATGTACTTGCCATCACTTGTTTGTCTCAGACTGGAAGCAAACTGGGCTTGTAGGATGAGTAGGTGCTGAGGGTTCCAGTTGGACTGGCGGCCTTTACGTTTCTGGGCTGGTGAAACATCTTCTGTCTCCTCCTGTGTGACACCTTCGATGTCGGAGCGCTCGGACAGGCTGGTAGGTGTGGAGGACTTGGAGAGAGCCTGACTCTCTGTCAGGTTCCTCAACATGTCAGAGATGTCTGACAGTGCATTTTCTCTCAAAGGGGAAGTGGACATAAAGGAAGCTACCGCAGCTGAAGCTTTGGTCATAGTGACAGTAGAGGAGGGGGAAATTGAGGACGGAGTTGAGGTGGTAGAAGAGAGAGCCGTTGAACCCAGAGAACCACTACTACTGTTTTTGTCAGCATTTTTGCCTTTGGTGAGATCCATGGGTTGGTCGTTGTTTAGATGTTGCTGGTAAAAGTAACGGTCTAAGTGGTCATTACTGGGCTTTTTGGACTGTGCTGGTGGGGTGGAAGCAGCCACCGCTGCTTTCTCTGCCAGGCTGTTGCTCATCTTGAACAGCATGCTCATTGGGTCAAGAGAGGGCAGGGCAGGCTTAGCAGCCTTGCCCAGGTGGACGTTCATTACTGACTGCAGTGCACTGAGAGGGTTGACGAATGGCTGTTCTGGAGGTGGATGGTCTGTGATAATAGCTGTACTGCCACACAGGGAGGCAGGCAGGGGAGATGTCACAGCAGTTGACTCCGCTCCATTCTCCACAGACTCGTTTAAGGAAATATCACCATTTGAATCTCTGTGATTGGATCCACTTCCATCAACTACTACTTTTTCCACTCCACTTGAATTCTCAGGAGATTTGCAGCCTCCTGCTATATTTTCTTTGGGGGACTCTCCTTGGGCTGAGTCCCCTGTCTCACTGTTGCAGGGTGAGGGAGTGGTACGTCTCAGAGGAGATCCCCTCACAACACCACTGGGATCTCGCATTTTCTCTTCTACCTTGGCCACTTTCTCTGTCACTTTCTTGACAAGTTCCTCCATAGCATGAAAGTTGTTTTTGGGCAGTGGGGAGGTCTGGCGGCTGGAAGGGGAGATCAGAGGCTGGCTCTTACCGGTGGGGGAGAGAATCTCTCCTCCAGAGAACATGTATTTAAGGGGTGAGTTCTTCCCAGAGTTGCCCAGAGAGAGTTTCATGATGTTTGGGAGCTGGTAGGCAGCATGGATACTAGGATATCCACCCCAGCTTGGAGCTCCATTCTGGGCTTTGTTGATGGCAGAGGTCACTGTGTTCTCCAACGACTTAAGGATGTCAAGACCCCCCTTTGGACTTTCATCCAGATCCTCCTCAGTCAGATAAGTGTATTTTGAAGAGATATCAAACTTCTCTTCTGCATCCTCCTCACCTCCTGCCTTCTTCTCCTTGTTGAGATTGTTACCATTGCTGATGACGAACTCTTTAGTGCATTCCTCCTCCTTCTCCTCCTTTTTTATATCCACAGCCATGGCAATGGGGGAGATGCTGGTTGGAGGAGGTACTGGGGCAGGTGGAGGGGAGAAGGTTGTGGCAGCCAAGGGAACGGACTGGACCTTTTCTTCAGCTGTAGAATTGGATGTGGGGACTGGGGTGGGTGGCTCTATAATGGGTTTGCCTTTCTTAATAGCAGAGTTGGTGACTTTAATAAAGTGTCCTGTCACCATCATGTGAGCAGTTAGCTCTTGCAATGTGTCATGAGAGCTGCCACATTCCATGCATTTGAGGATCTGTGACTTCCTGGATTCAAACTGCCAGGCATAGCTTGCACCATTCTGGTGTCCATAGCGGTTGTTAGGTGTGATGTAAGGGTTAGTGACTTTCTGGAGAATGTCATTTGTGTCATTGAGGGAGATGGGCTTAGGTGTGGTTCCTCCATTAGAGTCAGGTGAGCTAGGGATCTCTAGGTCTATAGGTGCTCTCTTTCGAGCTGAAGAGATAATCTTAGCTGCCACTGGTGTAACAGGCTCCTTCAGAGGCACTTTCTGGTAGTGTTTTGTCTTGATCATGTGGACACTTAAATCCTGAAGGGATTCAAAGGAGTGCCCACAGTACATGCACTTCAGAACTTTCTGTGCATCCTCCTTCCCTTCCATCTCTAGCAAGGAACGCTTTCGGGGTTTTGACCACCGCTTAGCACCCTCACTATCTGTCTCATGGTTATCATCGCGGTAGTGGCCTGTCTCGTTCATGTGCACCGTGAGCTCCACCAGTGTGTCATAGGCTGCACTGCAGTCCTTACAGCGAAACTTGCTGGCACCAGTGAATATGGAGCCGTACAGTTTGGAGCTTTGCCGGTACAGCTGGACTGTACTAAAGAGGTTGGGTTCTGTAGATGCGGTGGATACAGCCACTGTGGGGTTTTGAACAAGGCCCAGTCTATGTTGGTGATTCTGTGAAGCCTGTTGGAGGGTTTTAGCCATGGCTGTCTGGTGCCAGTCATAGCCTCCACTTCCACAGCTACTGCTACTGCTGCTACTACTGCTGCTGCTGTGGCTGCGAGGGGGTTTTTCTGCAGGAGGCTGACTCAAGTTCAGATTTAGCGTGGACCAATAGGAGTTGGTCAGGAAAGATGTGTAAATGGCCTTCATCTTCTCCAGGCTGTCAGCCACAGACCCTGTTGTGGCTAATATGGCCTCATCTGCACTTACTGGTGTAGCAGCATTGGCAGCGGCCATCATGGCAGAAGAGGAAGACAGAGACAGGGCATTTGAGGGGTCTTTAGAGAGGAGGACATCATCCTCATTTTTAAGTGAGGAGCTCTCAAAATCAGACATCCTATCACTGGATTCACTCAGGTGAGACTCACTGTCCAGCTCCTGACCAGAAAAGTCAGCAGCATTTGGGGAGTCATGGAAGCCAGTGGATCCTGGCCTGTCCTTGAGAAGGAAGTCCTTGTCCTGTAATAGGAACTTGGCGACAGGCTCCTCGCCTTCCTGAGCTGAGTCGTCTCCATCCAGGTCTTCATCCAACAGTGCTGCTTCCTTCTCATCTTCAGGGACGTATGCTGCTCAGGCAGAGAGAAGAAAAACAAAGAGAAAGAGAGAATTGTTAGAATCAAACTGTCAGCATAATGATGGAGATTCTCAATTCTATATTCCTGTTTTTGGGACTGTTAGAAATGCAAGACACCAGCATTTACACTTTCTCCACAGGGAACAGAGCAATCATCCAATAACATTCACAGACAAAGTATTTCCTATCATAACTATTGCAGTAATTATGTTGTAACTTCCCCCTTTTACATTGACATTGTTTTCAAATTGGAATCAAGTCACCACCTCCTCCCATTCTCTCTCCACCCCCAGGTCTTTGTTCTATTCTGCAGAAAATCAGAGACAGCCAGAGAGAGAGAGATGGAGGATGGAAAGAGAAAGATGGAGGGAGGGTGAGGGGAAAAATGTCTCTTCAAACAGAACTTGCCACCTTATTCTTCTCAAGGGGCAACAGCTTGAAATTAAAACTAAATTTGAAATTAATGAAGCACATTCTGGCGGTGGCATTTGTTTCTGAAGTAATAAATTACTTGTATCAACCTCGGAGACAGCGGTTCCTGTCTGTCAATTAATATGTCTCACGCTTCTTCTGCAGACTCTAATGCATTCCCTAACAGACACACTCGCCATTTAAATTAAGCATGCATTTTCACTCATTACACTGCTCAGCCCTCGCCTCCTCGTAAATAAAAATGAATGTATGTACGTTTGCCTGCAACAAATCTCTCCCTGCAAAACCCATTTGCTTCAATTACCAAAGATTAGAAAAAGTTTAGAGTTATTATTTACAGTTTAGCTTCAGGGAGTGGGCTTGAGGCTTTCAATTTATATTCAAATCCCTGTAGTTTAAGTATAATACAATGGAAATCATACGGAGAAATATGTATCAAGACAAATCACAGTCTCGCCTCTTTGTACATCTATGAATGTTTTCTTTTGTTAATAAGTCTATGAAAAGGATAAAACAACATCAGATGAGAAACGCTGCATGCCCACACTTTGTGATTAAGGCTGAATTTCTGAATAGCAATTCAAGCACTCACAGGCGCATGCATACACAGACCTCTTGTTTTAGCAACTGCACTGGCAAAGAAGATGAGCGTGTGTGTGAACGTGGCTTTGTGCCTAGCATTCCGTTCTGTGCAGGCCATCACTCATCTAAGCTGGTATGTAAACAGTGTAAACCGGTCAGTGGGACGGGTGTGGCACGGAAGCACATATTCAATCGCAATCTACCCCTTCCAAAGACACACAAAGGTAGGAGAAATAATATTTAATGTGATACATCTAAGACGGCAATGCACATGATAAATCCATAGACAAAGAGGGAAAAAATTGAGCTGGTAAAAAAAAACTCTAAACAAAAAGAAATCGTTCCTACAGTTTTGTGAAAAATGGGCTTAGAAACACATGCACATACTGGCTTCCACAAGTAATACCTACAAACCTGCTAGCCACATCATGCAACACAGTTCAGTTGCTGACTCCCATCTCTAACTGAGCACAAGTTGTTTGTGTGTGTGTGGAGAGTGGAGTCTCTGTCATTGCCAGGCCACTGGTTGCCATCGGCGATGATATGACACCGCCGTGGGACAAACATATGCACAGAGACACAGATATCCCAGAGCCCATCACACATCATGCGCACACACCCCCTCACACAGACACACACACACACACACACACAAACACAGACAGCAGTTGTACTGTAACTGCTGTAGTCTAACAACTCTTTGCCTTCAGGCAATCTCAGGAGCTTCTCTGTTGAACATGCAGTCTGCTCCAGCTTTGAGTCTAACAAAAAGGATCCATTTGAAAAACTTCAAACACGTTATCTTATTTTAGATGCTGTTATGTGCAATTTAAAAAAACGGCATGACCCTTATCCACATTTCATGACTTACTGCCTGTCTTTTATTTTATTGAACTACAACCATTTTAGAACCTTGATGATCCATTTCAGCTGAATATTTTAATGTTTATGGATAAAAAACACACCCACAAAACACCCACAAACATACCTACACTCACATCCTACACAGCTTCCCCATCTCTCCTTGTCTCTCTCTGTCTCGCTCTCTCCCCCACTCTGTCTTGGAGACACATCCACCCGCCCGCACATACATGCAGCCGAGCAGACCCACATGTACATGCCATCTGTTCTGAATCAGCCAAAACGACAGCTGTTTAAGAGAACAATGCTCTGGCTGAGGAAACAGCCGCCCGGCGCTCTCATCAAGGCCAAACATCAATGTGAAATCTCCTTTAAAACACAACTTACACACTTCAAATTAGCTGCCTTTCTGTGATAAGAACACGGTGTGTATTTGTGTGTGCCCATCTATGTACCTGCAAGTGTGTGATATCTATAGAGACACATGCAGAGGATCAGGGAGAAAATAGTGTCTTCGTGTGTAGGCTACATCCAACAACATAGAGCATAAATTGCACGACCAATTTCTGGACTTGTACGCAGCAGAGGAAGTTGACATAGGGAAACATTTTGACATTAAATAGGTGTTATATTACAGTGATACAATTGCCTGTATTGAATAGGCTGCAATGGCAGTTTCGGTTCAGCTAAAGCTGCCTCCCATTGTTTTGTGGAATCATAAAATAAATACCCCATTGATTGCAGTTTCAACAGTCTCAATATCCATTTAAATATAAATATCAACCATGGTATAATATATTGTTGCGTGAAAATGGGGCTTGTGTCAATTAATTTTGAACTTAGTATCCTTCGGCATGTCACCATCCACTGAAAGCTTGCTGGCAATCTTAAGGGTAAGTTCTGTTTTGTAATGTACACCAGTGGTTCCTTTATAGCACATAGTCATGACTAGCCAAGACTAAATGTGTTCCACATGAATTGATTTGTATATTATTAATGATATAAAATGAATATTATTACACACATTATTCATAGACAAGACACAATGATATTGGTTTTGGTCGGTTCAGTTCTACCACTAGGATAGATGGTTGAAACGTCACCATACTTCTAGTTATTTATATGACCCCTCTTGAGAACCAGTTTTCACAAACTCATCATCAACGCTGACAATACTAAAAAATTTTAATTTCTAAATTTGTAAATCTATGCATGTTTCTTTTGCTCCTTAACACAAACATGTAGGTTTTTTGGTAACAAATCACAATACAACAAATTCTCACAGCAGTAACACCACATCGATCATCCCTACTTATCAGTAGCCTTATTAGTTTAGCCCTTATACAAACTCACTGTAATATTCTTATATGGTTCAAGAGAGTGCTTGAACCATTGTGTTCAGGCTGTGTGCCTGTGTGGCAGTTCATTTTCCTACTCTCCATTCTCATCTATTCAACATGGTTTCACACAGTTTGCGAATGAGGAGTGCAAGATGGGGAAAGGGCCACTCTATACCTTATCTCTTATTGTATTTATGTTGTATTTATTGTTGTAGCAGTCAAATAAACACAGCACCATACTTTATTGTGCGAAGAGAAGAAGGACAAAGGGGACATGAATACATCTGGGAGAAGAGAGGAGAAGAGGAGGAGGAGGAGGAGGAGGAAGGAGGCCTTGAAAGGAAGTCAAGACTTGGGCCACACACGCTCACACTCACACACGCAAACATGAACATGCTGAGATGATCCCCAAGGCAAATGGCTTAGGTCCAGGCTGC
Organism: Lepomis gibbosus; assembly: GCA_029875015.1. Classification (NCBI taxonomy): domain Eukaryota; kingdom Metazoa; phylum Chordata; class Actinopteri; order Centrarchiformes; family Centrarchidae; genus Lepomis; species Lepomis gibbosus. Next base: position 9,775 of record JAPMOB010178000.1, read on the forward strand.
GAGGTTCAAAATACTATGACCCAGGATACTGAGACACACATACACACACACACACAAACACACAAAACTGCTGGAGTAGAAGAAGTCTGAGCCAAACACACCAGGTATGCAGGTGCTGTTTTAATTAGTAGAGAGAGAAGGAGAGAGAGAGATCCAGATGAATTGTCAGCAGGGTGGAAGAGGTGGTTTGATCTCACTTTTAGAAGATCAGGCAAGGAGAGGTTGCCAAATTTGAAACCAAGGCAAGAAAGCAAACTTCATAGTTGTTTCCCTAAGAGCTAGAAGTGATCGAAAATCATTCTTGACATCTGGACAAAATTACAAATCACTGCTTTGATGGTAAATAATTCTAATGATAAATTGTCAAATGAAAGTAAATGGAAAACTTTGATTTGCGGTTGTATCACAATACTTTGAAAGGTTATAAAGCTGTAATTCTGGACTACAGATCTGTATTCCTGTCTCTGTGTAAAGTGAGGAAATACATATGCTCTCTGCAGATGTTATGATGTTCGGAAACAGTTTATCATGCTTATATAACCACTTAATAGCCCTATCAGACACACAGACACGTCAGCGTTGTGTGTTTACACTTCTGCTTGGACCGTGCAGTTTCAATGTGTGTGTGTGTGTGTTTGTGTTTGTGTGTGTGAGGGACAGAGGGAAACAGACCGTCCACATCAGTCTCATGTTGGGCAACATTTTTGCTGAAGACAGCCAAAGGCATATGTCTGTAGGCCTGAGATGAAAGCAACTCCCATCAGAATTTTCTCCCATGCATTCTATGCGTGTATGTGTGTGTTTCGTATTTGTGTGTTACATGCATCCCCCCTTTTCCCACTTGATGAGATCTTATAATCTCCACCATCACCTCCATCCCTCCCTCTTTTCCAACCCTCCCCAATCACCAGTGCAACCCACGTTAATGAAGTTAATTGAATCTGAGATCGATAATGCTTAATTATTGTGATTTGACATGTACAGACAAATTGGTGGGATGGCTTCTGTGTGTGTGTGTGTGTGCGTGTGCAGTGAGGGTGTTTAAAGGGGCATGGCTGTCTGCAGTGAGTGCCTTGGGATTGGCGAGGCGTGCAATCGATCCCAAGAGGTGTTCGATCGACCCAGACGCCTGACAAATGGAGCTGTTCCTTCAACCAGCTACATGACTTTCCAGACTTGTAACATATTTACAGTATCATTGGAATATGACACACTAATTGCTTCTCCACTGGCCTGCCATGTTGCTAGAAACATCGCCGTACACAATGAGTCATTCACAAATCACCACGATAGTCCTGTAGGAATCTAGAATGTGGCTGTGGTAATCAAGTAACATTACAGTTACTCTATAACTTTAGTTTTTTTGGTTTTGTCTCCTAAATATTTTAACCGTCTTATATTATTACTTATCAAAATTTGAAATGCACTTTACAGAGTTCTTAGAATCATGTAGAGATTTCTCTCTCTTCTTCTTTGTTGTTGTATGCGGTCACTTTGGTGTTTATAGTGACAGTATTGCACTAATCATGCAAGATGTATAGGCTATAATTGGGCATTACGTACATTTTGACATAAACAACTGTGTTGTAAAGTATAAATTGTAGTTTTACAGTGTGAAATCTCACGTCATTGTAACTAAAATTCAACTATTTCTCCAGTATTCTATGTCCCAGAGTATGTGATTTTATGTTACAATAGATAATGTATATGCATGCTACATTTTTTGGAAAAGACACCACATAACGCAAAAATCATATAGAAATCCAAAAGCTGCCATCAAACATTCTCCCTCATTACCTTTTAAAATTGTTCACAATATAAACCCTATGGAATCATTTTATATTATCTCTTGTATATATCATCATATGTTAGACATATGTTGTATAGTACCGATAGAAACTTTAAATTATTGTGACAATAGTGTTCTATGCAATAGTGAGTCTGTACCCTTAAAAGACATGAATGATTCCCAAAGACGGATTTGGCTGTAGTTTACAAAACATTTAGGTTGCGTTACTGGGGGAAAGCCTCTGAGATAAAGAAAAAAAACAGGCTAAAATGTAAACATATGTTTGCTAAAGTCACGTAGGTTCATATGTGATGTTGACTGATGTTTTCCTTTTGGCCGTGCACTGTATATGGAATCACAGAACATCCTGTAGTTGTAGTTGTAGATGTTGTAGCTGTAGTTTTTATGTTTGAACAGTATCTTCTAATAAAATAATATACGCACATAAAAATTTAAGCAAAGTAATGCATCTTCTCAAAGAGTATTAATATTATTTTTACTATTATTTTGTATCTAGATTGTGTTTGCTGTATCCCTCTATCCCTCTGCACCCCCCCTCCCCTTTATCTGTACGCACTGCATTTGAATTATTTTTACGTGCAACTACCTCCATTCTGATAATCCGTAATGAACAATACGATAGTCTGAATATGCAAAACAACTTTCAAAAAAGGCTGAGATAATATTAGCATATCCAGCACATAGTGGCAGTGGTGTTAGCGAGAGAGAGAGAGAAAGAGGGAGGATGAGAGAGGGGAGATTAGATTTGGAGTGGCAACAGTTAGTGTGTCTGTCTGTGGCTACAGCAGTGTCGCAACACACTGTAATACTGCGATTATTCAGAAACACAGAGATACTGTTGTCGCATGCTTGTGTGTGTCTGTACATGTTTGCGTGTGTGTGTGTGTGTGAGTGTGTGTGTGTGAGAAGTGTTAGCCTGGCTAATCATCTCCCCATGCCACTCAGCTGGGGAGCTGCTGACAGTGTATTTACATGCTGCTGTTACAGCGGCAAAAACAAGAGTGTATGCCTGGGCTAGAGAGCTACTGACACGCTCACTGATGTGTGTGTGTGTGTGTGTGTGTGTGTGTAGTATTTATCGATGTGGAGTATTTATTTAGCAAAACAGATACAAATCAGCAACAAATCAAAATCAGCACTATTTATTTGTGTGATGGACAAAGTCAACTTTACACCAAAACACTGACTTTTAACTGTGATTATTAGTATATACAGTGTGTGTGTGTGTGTGTGTGTGTGTGTGTGTGTGTGTGTGTGTGTGGTGGAGGTGTAGTCTCAAAGCAGCCATATTCGGTTATTTAAAAATAAAAAATAAAAATAGTAACAAGTGTAAAAACTGTGTGCCAAGTAATTATCCAATACATATTATCAGCTATGTTTAACTCCTGGCTCCTTAAACACAGGAGAGAGGGCAATATTTTATACCCTCACACACACACACACACATTTTGTGTGTCATCAGTAGCGGTGAATCTCTAAGTGACCTGACTCACTGTAAAGCTGCTGGTTGTGGAGGAGTCATAAAGGAATAAGTGAAAGGACTGCTGTTTAATTAATTTATATATACATTACATATACATTGAATCATGACAATGTTGGTCAAATAGATAATAAAAAAACATAAATAAATAAAATATATATTTCTTTTATTAACTGAACAGTACAATAATTTAGACCAAAACACATTTTGAATAGCTCTCTGATATTCTCCCACCAGTGAATCAATGATGAATGTATTGTTAAAGTGCCCCACATGTTAGGAGCCTTCTGTTCAGCTTACGGTCAGTCTCATGTTGGGCAACATTTTTGCTGACGGTACCAAGAGCATCCATTAGCACGGACACTGTACACATATCTACACATATTACACAGGAGTAGCAGCTCCAACAAAATTTCAAGAATTTGGCTGTAAATTTAACCTTTAACCTTTTTTTTTTGTAGAGTGGCTGCGTATACCTGCGGCCTGAGGGGAGAGGGGTAAAGCATGAGTTGAGAGCGCTGCTGGGGTTTTGTATTATGGTATTTGCTCTGCGAGTGGTGGCGGTGTCAATGAGGGCTGGCAGGCTGGGAGTGAGACCAATTATTTTAGAGGAAATTATAAGGATAATGAGCACAGGAGGATGGGTTCGATGATACTTCAGTACAGGAGAAGCAGAAAAGCCAAAAGTCTTTGTTGGCAGCGTCTCTGGATGTGGTGATCAAAACTCAGTTTATTGTCCAAGATGATGCCAAGGTACCTGAAGCTGTCAACAATTTCTGCTAGCTGGCCGTTGATGGAGATGGGGCAGTGAAGGATGAAGGTTTCCCGGTGTGTGTCAGTTTTCTCTTCCTGTTGCGGCTTGTTTAAGCACGAAACTGGCTTGACTTTTACAATGACTACAGTTGTGTATATCCGCATTCATTACAAAGTGTGTAGTAACAGTCTTCAGTTGGACAGAATCTGAGGTACTTTGTAGGACAGGACTGTTTATGAACAACATGATATATGCTAAATGTGAGCACAGGGCTTACTGCTATAATGTGTGTGTGTGTTTGACACACTGCATGTTGGTGTCTGTGTTCTCATTAACTACAAGGGCAACATAAATGAACTGTGTGTGTGTGTGTGTGTATGAGCGGGCGAACAACAATATCTTGCTAACAGTATGGAAAGATTATCAGTAAATGATCCTCTGCCTGTCCTTTGTTATTCAGATAGCTTGCACTAGGAGCAGCCACACTCTCAAAGCCCACAGGGCAACCTAGGGTCATGAGCACTTGTCCCAGGGGAAGTGTGCGTGTGCAGAAAGAAAAAACAGTGGGATGTGCAGAGTTAGCCAAGCAGGGCCAAGCAGGATCCATCATTTCCACTAGCTCCCATTTGTTTCTCCTTTCTGAACTCCCTCCACCCTTACCTCCCACCCACCCTGTACTCTTTCTTACTGCCATTTTCTGCCCCTTTCATGCCTCTTTGTGTCTATGCCACTGCCGTCCTCTGCATCCATCATCTCCAGTCTGCCTCAAACACACAGCCTTGCTCACAGCTGTTTTGTTTTTCCTTTACTTTTTAAGTTTGTCACACTAAAATAATACATTTGAGACACACAGACATTGCAAAGGAAAACGCAGCTGTGTGCCAACACTAATTATGCAATAACGTCCATGCTTTCACACTTTTTGCGCAGGATTTGCTAAAATAGAGAGTAGAAATGTCTGCTTTCTACCCCCCCCCCCAACATTCGTGAAACACACATATACTGTCACACACTTTGCAGTGCAGTCTGGTTAGTTGCTGGGTATCTATTACCTGCCAGTCTACTCTGATCTCTTTGGACAGCTCTGATCAAAAGATGTCATCCGACCTACTCGACTGGGCTCGCTAGAGAAGTTAGCAAGGGGGAACGTTTGTGTATGTGTGTGTGTTTCGGAGTAAATCACACAGTGGTCTGGGTGTAAATAAAATGACAGGATCACTTTAAGGTCCTGTCAAGTAGGCAGGGAGAGATTATGATAACGCCCGCTCTGTTCCAACGCAAACGGACACACTTAAATTCACTGGCTAGAGCATAATATACATGATATAGCTCTTTTGCTGTTTTTTTGTTTAGCGCTGGTACAGGCCTGAGGTGTATCTGCTGAGAACTGATTGAAAGCAAACATCACTCAAAGACAGAGCCTGTAAATCTGTACAAAACAAAAAGGGTGCACGCGTGCCAACTCATCATCCACACACATTCATTCATACATGTAGAGACACACACCCTCACTAAAAACATCCTGTAAAATCGAAATCTAAAAATGAAACGCATGGCCTAAAAGAATAAAGAGAATTGCCAAAAATGAATTTGTAAAAAAACAAAACAAAAAACACATGCAAAAGAGCAGTGGCGAAGCTCGAAGTAATAAAAGGTGTAAAATGTGAGGGGTTTTAGAGGAAAGAAAAACGGCAGGCAATAAAGCTGGAAAACAGCACTGCTCCAAGGCAATTTAGACTGCAAAACACAAACCATTAAGTTTGTGCATTATCTTTTAATTTAATCTTGAATGATTTATAATCCATCACGCAAGGCTTCAACCATATCCAATTATTCTCTGCTGCTTGATTGACAACAAAGGTGATTTATTAAGCTAATAAAAACTGATGTGCTCTCCACTTGCTCTGAAAATAACCAGCCGGACCAAGAGCTTAAAGACACACTCGCCCACAAGCACACCTCCAAACACACACCTCTTTCCCAAGAGGTAAGAGATCAATACTTAGTGTGTGTATGCATGTTTATTTTGAAGTGTGTTTTTGCGTGCGAGGTTAAGGCGTGTGTGGGAACCCTTTGAAGAATCTAAGTGATTGCTCAAAGTATCTCTTTACTTAAAAGAGAAATCAGTCTCCGTCTGTCCCTGCCGCTTCCTTGCTGTGCTATAAACGTCGGAAATCAAAATGTCAGGCGTAGTGACGAACAGTGGTTTTTCCCTATGCAAGGCCGAGTGATTATATTAGGCTTTAATTCCTCCATCCACAGCATATATGTCATCTTAGTCTCCACTTTATCTGCTAATGTTCCGCTCAATCACTTGATATTAATGGAAAACAGAGATCCAGGGGGGCCTATAATTGTGGCGAGTATGTTTGTGTGTGTGTGTGTGTGTGTGTGGGTCTTTGTTGATGAGCAGTGGGATAGAAGGGGTTAACGGTGTAAAGTTCACATGCATATCAATGTAGGAGAGTGCCATTAAGAAATATTAGCATGTTTACAGCACCAAACCATGTATGTGGTTCACTTAATGAGGCACAGACACAAATGTTTTAATGTGGAGCAGTTTTCCCTTTTTTTTCCCCCCGCCAAAATTCAGGTATCGTTGTCATTGATGCTGACATGTTTGAAAATGTAGACTTTGTGAAGCTGGGCTTTAGGGCGACTGTTAAAATTACAGTTGTAATTCTATACTCACTAGAAACATATGTTCATAGAAGCACAGGAGGCTGACAATAATCATGTAAAAGGAGGAAAGTTTTCATCTTCTTATCTGTAACTCTAGGGTTAAGACAATGTTAGGATTAGGGCTAGGCACAGCTATATGCAGGGGCTGGAGTTATAAGTAGGAGTTAAGATGTTAAGGTATTCATATAGTTGGTGAATATACTCAGACGTGTAATGTGTACATTGTGTGCAAAAAAATAGAATCTTTTCCGTGTGTCCTGAAAACATTTTGCTTTCTAAGCTGTGCACGTCACCAAAAATGTACAATCACAAATTTTCGAATATTTCAAAAGCCAATATGTAAAACTATATGATGAGCAATGAGAGACAGAGAGGACTATTGATGCCATGGACACAGAGAAACGTCATGTCTGAGTAATTTTTCTCTTGTTAAACCCCTCCAAATGTACTTACATTATATAATAATAATAATAATAATAATAATAATAATAATAATAATAATAATAATAATAATAATAATAATAATAACATATCAGAGTCAAAGGGGATTTCTTTAAAAAGCGAGAAAGTTTTTAGTAGATGTTGATACTGCGGCACTGTGAACCTGTGTTGCTGAACTTTCTCTGTTCATTACACTTGTAATACACATCATCATCTTTGTTTTAACATGCATTTAAAATGCAACCTGTGAGATAAAAAAAGAATACTTTAAATCATGTAATTACGCCTTAAGGCCGGTTAAGAAAAAGGGAAGAAATGTATTTTATGTCATGCAAAATAATATCAAAATGGTACCAGTGGTGTGTGTTTGTGTGTCC
>JAPMOB010178018.1:0-12974 GCA_029875015.1 Lepomis gibbosus
GTGGGGTACACCCTGGACAGGTCGCCAGTCCATCGCAGGGCCACACATAGACAGACAACCACTCACACTCACATTCACACATTCACACCAAAGGACAATCCTCTAACTAAGACAGGAGTGGCTGTGTGACCTGGTGAATAAGTGTAGCATTTTGATTGGTTGTGTTTTGAAAATGAAAGCAAACCACTTCGTGTAAGATGTTTGTGTCTTAGGTAGATAACTGTGTGTAGTGTTTTAAAAAAAGTGTTTCATGCAAAAAAACTTAGTGAAAGGCTGAGAAAGAGCTTTTGGTTTTGGAGATTTGAGGTGTAATTTTGCTCTTTGAGTGAGAAGTTTTAAAAAATGTGTGACATGTAAAGATATTGTGTGTAAGCAGTTGTAAAAAACTAAAGACGCACATCTGGTGGGCGTTAACGTACACTAGGCATGCATGTGCTGGTGTAAACATGAAGCAAATTGTCTATTCTGTAGCTACAGAAGATTTGGTGCAAGAATAAAGTAATGCAGACAAAGAATCGGGTCAGATTTTTTTTGCATGAACCTAAGAAACCTAACCTACTTTTGCAAGTTGGAAATGTCAGTAGTATTACTGCACCTCTGGAAAGACCCATAGCACGTGCTGAGGTGGTGCTGACCACTCAAAACCTTGCTAACCTGTGACAGTGATTAGTAACTTTACAGTCATCCTCTACCTTCTGTCTTTGCAAGCCAACAAATAGCTCTGGCCTGTACATGCTGTGCGCTATTAAAATATTAAGGACACATTTGCAGCTCAAGCCCCCAAAGACTCCAGACTGCTTAACTAAACTCAGCACAAACACGTTCCCTTTCACTTTTGCTCTCTAAACAATCATGCTCAGTGGCCACGTGACATTCTTACCCATGAGTAAATGACACAAGTTTGAAAAGCCACAAGCAATGTCAGCTTTGTCCTCCTTTCAGCCTTCTAAAATCTCACACTTGGGAAGGCAAGTAACACAAGACGGATTGTAGGGCCAGCAGGAGAGAGAATTCAGTGAACTGTACACAAGGCAAGATTACTTTGTGAGACATTTAAAGGTCCACCCTTTAGAGCTACAATGGTGTGGTAAATAGCCATCATAATGTGGAGTGTTTAACAGAATTGCTTCTCATTTTCACTTTCACGGATGGTTTAAGGATCTCAGGTTGAGAGTGCTCCTTTGTCAGATGTTAATCTGTGATCGGGATTGTTTTGGAGACGTAAAATATTGTTAAACAAGTGTAAAGGGCAGACTCAGCCACTGCATTGCCAAATGACATGTTGCAATGATAACTTGTAATTTTTGGGTCTTTGTAAGACGTGACTTCATGTGAATGTGACGATGCAAAGAGTTTACAAGTGCTGACTTGTTATTTTTGTGTAAAAGTACAAAACAGTTTTGCAGCGTGTTTATTTTGGTTGTCAGGATATGTTTGTGTGGGCTGGGGTTTCATGGCAACACATCTGCTCTGTGTGTTATTTTTTACATACATAACCTAGATCACAATTGTAGGGTTTCCAGGGTGTATGTGCATTTGTCAGCCATTCTTTTTTCCTACCTTTTAGACCCAACAATAAAAATAACATTTAGAAAGTTACCCAGCCCAAACCATTATGGGACATTTGCTGCCAACTATCCAGAAAATGTGTTTCTGGTTCCTCAGACTATTATATGGTTTTCACCAACAAGGGGCAGAGAGGTTGGCTGGCTTCCTGATAGAGATTTATATAGGCTTCACGGTTATTTCGTGTGTTAATGTGTGTACGTGTGCGGGGGTGTATTTGGACATGCACATATGAACATTAAAGGTATATTTCCTTTTCCACTGGGAAAAAAACATTTGGCTATATTACCTTAAATGTCTTGATGATGTATAAGCTGCGTGCTAGTGGTAGCTTTTATATTACTAGTCTTCTAGATGCTATAGCTCTGAATAGTCCTGTATCCTCACTATAATCCAGAGCTAAACACCGGTGGAGAAGTATTCAAGGACTGTTGGATTGAAACACAGATTGCACCAGCAAGGTGTTGATAATGCTCAAGATTAATGGCTCAGCCGTGGATAATCACCCTCATCCCCCACTTTTCTGCGCAGCAGCCTCGGATAGACTTGTTCAATTCCTAACACCGGTGCTCATAGGACAAATGGCACACATAGTCTTGTCAGAGAAGACACAATCTTGTTCACTTATACACACACATAAACAAATCCATACATCACAATCATGAACATATAATGCAAAAAAACACACAAGGCATGTGACCAAGGCCCACCAGGCCGGGTTGTGCAAAAATCAAGAGAGTCAAATGTTCACTATGAAGGAGGCACACACACTGTGAAAGCAGCCTTCACTCAAATCTGTTTTGTCCTGCTGTGTTCCCGTCATCTCCATTATCCTCCCCTGTGTTGCAGATCTCTTGCACTTCTTTCGGGCCTATTCCCACTTTTGTGGCCATAATTCACAATGGTCTGGCTTTTTGACATGCGTGCAAATTGGCAAATTACAGGATGGCGAGCTGTCACTAGTCAGATTCATGTGGTCACAAGGGGCTTGTGGAAGGTGGGGAATTGGGGAGGTTCTGTTGGTGGGGGTTGGGCAAAGCAAAGAGGACATTAGCCCTGCTTGTTCTGGCCTAACATTGTTAACGTTGACCGCTTGATTGACACTCACTACTGCCATGATTTGAAAAGGCCCTCAGTGCTGCGCTGCTTTAGGAGGCCTTTTCCCCTCCCATACCTCCTTTGTGTCCGTTTTTCCCTTCATGTTGTTTTTCTCTCTTTACCCGCACCACCTCATTTGCATCAGAGGTTTCATAGTGTACGGGAGGGAAGAGGGGGACTCCCCAACTAACCCCCATCCACCCCATTTACCCACCCTCCAGCAAGCGCTCTTTGTCTCATCAGCCCAGGCCAGATCGAGGACACAGCAGGCCTCCTGCCTGGTGCTCCTGGCTGGGATGGGGCTGGTGTATCAGGGCAGGCTGCTGGGACAACAGCATGAAGGTGTTATTGTAACTAGGCATGGCCAGGCTAAAGCAGCATCCGCATCTCTGTGTCTGGTTCGTCCAGTTGATCCCCCAGGAAAGGATGTCTCACTTCAAGGGAACAGGAAGCCGCTGTGGAGGATGAGATTTCTGGGTAAATAATAAGGCTGCTGGGACAGTATCTCATGTCCCTCTGACATGAACTGTAGTGTACTATTATGAGAAAGAAATAGAAAAGAGAGAGTAGAGGCTAAGGCTATTCAAGTTAACATTGTGCTGAAACTTGACTAAAAATGGAGATGTCATCTGAAATCATACATAAATAGTATTATGCAGGAGGTATTATTACTTCTTGGACTAAAAACTAGAGCATACAAAAACAGTAAAAAGTTCGTTGTTGTAAAAAAATATATTTACTCTACTTTACTGTTTTCCGTTGTTAACATTCTTTCCGAAATAACCACCTCATATACATTTCAGTTGCCACATAAACCAAAACAGACCTGTTTTCCCTGCAGATAAATGCCCCCCTCTTGTTTTTAAGTGGTTAGAACATGATCTTAGTCTGATTAATTACACCCCTTGCTGCTTGCCCCTTCTCTCTGCTCTCCTAGCTAATGCCTAGTGTTTATGCTGAGAGTACAGCCGTGGTTTCAGGGGGCGGGTTGGCGGTAGCAGTGCTGAGTCCTCGCGTGAGGGGAGCAGTTTTAATTAACGTGGAGACAACACCTCTCTCCCTGCTCATCTTTCACCTGGGAGACATGGGGGAACTCTGACACCAGCCCGGCATGCCGCTGATTAAAGCGGGGCCTCATTTACCGTTGCCTGCTGTCAACAAAACACCACTAATGGCATTATGCCCAGGCCTGGGGGGGCGCAGGCCCAGGGACTATCCCCACCTAGGTTTAAATGAGAGAAAACAAACTTAGCCTAATCTCTGATACAGGAGCTTAATCTCTCTGTGATCTTATCTAGGAGAGGTCTCACATGTTACAGGACCTGACCCTGCTGAGGCAAGATGGACTGGGCTTAAGCAGGTAAAAGCTGCCCTATTCTCTTTGTTTGGGTAGGTGAGGTATGACCGAGTCAGTATTTAAAGGTGACTTAGTCTTCTTAGTGGTTTGGCGGAGGCCATATTCAGAAGCCTGTCATTGACCCTGCACTGGCAGGGAAGAAGTATTTGCCCCTCTTTCATCACCTGATGGATGTTGGCATGGATGTTCCTTGCATTCTGACTGTGACCTCATACATGTCCGTCTCTCTTCTTCCATCACTTCCTCTATATATAGAAGGGAGTCATTGTTCAAATAGCTTGGGTTGTCCCTTTGATGTCCTGGCAGAACAAAGCTGCGGTGTCCTTACACACTTAGAGAACACTCCAGCCTGGAATCCTGAACATGATGCTTGTGTCAACCAATCCATTAACACCTCCACACTCCCTGTCCACGTGTTCTAGATGTTAAATGGATCTGTTACATATGACAGTTTTAATTCCAAATCACTCTGTAGACATTATGAGGAAAAATCTGAAATCAAATCAAAAGTTGAAAAATCCAGATGCATCAAAAAGAAATATTTTTTTTGTAAACAAATGACCTAATATTTGACAAAAATGTATACATTTTATCTTTCATTATAACCCAATTTCCTATTTTCCCAGTCCATATTTCACTTTTACTCCATTATTCTCTCTCTTGTAATGGTCTTAATAGCCTGCAGCCAGCTCTACTATTGGCACTCCTTGTGCTGTTGCCCTCATTGTACATTTTGACAAGTTACACATTTTAACATGAGCGGAAGGGTAGTATAAAATTTAATGCTAAAAGCTAGGTCAGTTCTCTTTGGTGTGCATTGTACTTTTACAGTCTTCTTATTAGTTACCCCAGAAAGGAAAGTTTAACTGCAGCTTTTTTATTGATTCATGTCAATAGCCATTAGTTCGGGCTTTGCTTTCTCTTTACCTTTAAAAGGGGCACGCATTAGACTTGAAGCGCATTAAAAAACGGGGGGTTATTAGCGTGATGATTAATTAGAAAAGTTTGTTTCTTGTAAAATGACAGCTCTTCTTTAAGCAGCCCTGTAAACTTTTATAGGACCATACAGCTGACCTCAAATTGGAAATTTGTGTTGGAAGCAGCCTGGCTCACCATTACAGCTCCTGACTGTTGTTAATTTTATATTTGTCCAATAAAAGGCAGCAGGGGTTACGGACATGCGCTGTATGCTTCCCCATGAACCCCACTCCTCTTGAGTGCCTCTCTTTCATGTGGTTGATGAGGGGCTTCCTAGTGTTTTAATACAATGGTGTAATGTTTTTGGTCATAGCCTTTACTTAGCAACGGGTGGATAAAATCAAATAGGTTTCCCTTTATCCAGGGTATTGCAATCTACCATTTGAAATAAGTGCTTATTTGACATACTGTAGTCTCCTTAAAAATAAAGGTAGAAAAAGATAAAAGAAAAAGACAAAAAAAGTTTTCTGCTTTTAGTTAAACCCAGCTCATGACCTGCTTGTTCAGACATCAGTGTCGCCTCTAGTGGTGCAAATAAGTATTGTATGTGTTAGTAGTGTGTTAGTACTACTTCATATAGACCAAGCCGCCATACTAACATAACAGTGCTTCTGTCGGTTGGCCCTTTTCAACTGTTTATACTGAAGTCAGCGTAACGTGAAGAGGCAGAAGAGGAAGTGCACAATGAAGCTTCTTGATTACCGCCTTGGGGAGACCGAACTGTGGAACCACTTAAAAGATAATACCCGAATGATGTTTTTTGAACTCTGGCTGCCTATTTTGTGAGTTGAAACAATATCAATGATGTAAAGGAAATGGGACCTGAATGGCACTGTTTACAGTTGTTGGATGTTCACACATAAGCAGCAACTTCCAACATAAACATCCACTTAGTGCATGTAAATCTAAGGGCTATTAATAAGCTCTTTTATCTTCTCTTCTGGAGAATGGCCCTGGAGGCCTTAGGCTAATCTGGCCCTCACTGACTTGCTCTCCAATGTGTTCCTCTTCTGCCTGTTTCTCTTTAGCAAAGCCTGTGCCTTTGGGCAAAAAAAAAATCATTACCAATCTTTAAACACCTCCATTTCATAGTGCCTGCTCATTTGCTAAAGAAAGTTTGTTTTAGTCTTGTGTTTATACCTCTATTGAGTCTGCAGACTGTAGTATGTTGAGTGTGTATACCTGCATCCCAGAAATGCTTAAACCTCACCAACCTGCCAATGTCCCTGTTGATCTGGAAGGTTTTTACTGAAGGCTTCCCTGGCTTTCAGTTCACTCGCCACCAGCCTGTCCCCTCTGCCTTGTGTTCAGGAGGACAGTGACAGCGCTCATATGGTTGCATCTCCCTTACATATTTCCCCTCTGCAGACTGATGAGTTCTGACGGAGCGAATGCCTTTGTCTTGCGCTCGCTCTCTCTCACTCTCTTTCACTCTCTCTCTCATGCAGACCCCCTTTCAACTGTTGTTTTTCTTATTCCTGTCGACAGAAAGTTGTTTTTGCTGCCTCCCTTCCCTGCGTGTCCGTGACAGGCATACTTCCTGCATTGTGTGTGTGGGGTTGCGTGTATGTGTGAGCGGGCATGTCTGTCTTTGTGTCTATGTATGTGTGAGTACTTCAGTGGAGTAGAAGCTGCTTTTATGTCAGTGCCAAGTGTGGAGAATGGTTCCGCTAGTGAAGGACAGCCTCTCGTGCTGCACTGGGCTTCCCACTCTGTTCCAAAGAGCCAAATGCCTTTATCTGATGTTGGATCTTTGTTATTTGTCCATGAAACTACAAATGAGAACATCTTATACCTGTGGGACCAGCTGAGTGATCTCCTCCATACCAGCATGTGGACATGAACATAAATGGAGCAGTTTTCTCCTTTGCCATCCTATATTGGTATTAACTTGCTGCCAGCTTCTTCCTTTGGCTGTCTTTGAAATATCAAATGTAGTTGCTCACAGAGTCTTTGTAGGATGGCCATACGGGCAATATCTTGCTTGGCCAAGCCTCGTTGGCGTCATCCTAAAAGCTCAAAAGTTTGTGTCACCATGTCACACCTAAAGCATTTTCATATTTCAGTCCTACATTCTTGAGAGTCAGAGTAGCTCTGTGGCTTGTGTTTGCGAACTGGCTGCCATCTTGAATAGTGTGTTTCAGCCACTGTCCTGTGGTTTGGGCTGGTCCCAGGTGTCGAAGCAGATGGTGGCACAGTTTAGCATGTGTGACACACTGGTGGCAGCAATTTTCCTATCATAAGGCATCTAGTAAAGTGCAGGCTATTCAGTTCTATTTGCTCGCAAGGCCATTGTTCTCACACCTCTGATCTCACACAATTAGTTACTGTGATCTGTGGAAGGCACTCACTGTCTTCCACAGTTCACAATTGCCTTTCGACTTGATTGATTTGTTTTCACTCTATACTTCTCTTCCAACATTCTTTAATCCTTTTAATTTTTGTTTTATATTTCTAATTTATGTTTCTAATATGCTTTATGCTCTCTGAGTCTTTATGTTATTGACTTTGAATTGCCTTTACAGAATGAATGAAACAAAAAAAAGATATAAAAACATCAAAAGTAAGACATCTGAAGTATTTGCATTTTCCAGTGCTTGTCTTTGCAGTCTTTTATACATTTGTAAAGCAGGTTTTCTAGTAATCCATGAACTTTTAATCACTGGAGTGCAAAAAGGCAAACATTCCAGCACATCTTACAAATGAAACCCTGAATGGCCATAGGGCTACAGAAGTTGTTGTAGCTCTAGTAAAAGGTTTGCAGTCTCATTTCTACATTGTAACTCTGCTTCACACTTGAGACAGAAAGTACAGTCTAGCTGCCAAGGATAGATGATCCGGGAGGATGCTTTGATATCTGCTCACGTACCTTTGATGCTCACAACACTAGATGTGCAGAGATATTTACTAAATCAAAGTAAACTTATTTCAACAGCTGCATAGAATGTGAGATGAATGGAAATAGTTGTATACTGAAACTCAGTTACAACAGCACCTTGAGGAAAAAGTGATGTGTCCATGTCTGGTGAAATGCAATACCCAAAAGATGGCTTGTCTTTGGTTTGTGTGTGAGGGAAAAAGTTTAAAAAAAAGTGAACTGTAATAAAATGAAATAGGCTTTCTTTTAACACAGTTTGTGCATTTGTGTTTTTACTGCAACACTGACAGTACTCTGGTCATCGAATAAAAGTAAATCAAAGGATTTGAAATCCAATGGTATTATAAATGCTATACACAAGGATTAGATATGTACTGTAGATATTATACAGCTTTGATCTCAAGGTTATTTGAGTGCACCTACTACTAGAACACCTTAGACCAAAGATTGATGATGAAATTTGTAGTTGTAATGTCAGAACGACTGCGGTATGTCTTGGACACAGAGGTGAAGAGGGTAGCAGAGCCGTCAACTGAATTGTCGAACTACCAAAAGCCGGATCAGATGCTGGGAAAAAATGCCAGAAAGACCTGATAAAACCCAAATATGTAGTGAAGTTGAAACAAGAACTCCTGGCGTCTGTCTAAAAGTTATTTGATTTCCACATTGGGAAACATCTTTCTTGAATCCTGCAGGAGGTTGGGAATATGGAATGTGAAGTGGTTGTTTAAACCCTCCATTGGTAAGAACTGTCGCCAGAAGGTTGTCAGAGCCTGTTGTGGCAGCAACCTAAGGTCCTTCTGGTGGACACCGACGTTAGAGGGAGCCGTCAAGATGAAAACTGAGGCCTTTAAGACTTGGCTAACCCAACAAACCTAAATTGGCAGACAGTTTGTGAATAAAAGGACTTTGGGTAGAAAGAGTTTATGGGTAAACATCAGATGACTCAGGTAGAGGATTCTGGGCCTTGCTGCTCTCAGCAAGGAAGACCTGCTTACCTTAACTAGTAATACTATATAGTCAGGCAGTGGAGGAGCTCTTTGAGGATATCCTGAATCCAACAGACACAACATCCAAAGCGGAGGAAAAGCTGGAAGATTAGGGGGAAGCCTTCCCCAGTTCTCTGGCTGAGGCCACTGAGGTAGTTAAAAAGCTTGACAGACAGACAGATTGATGTGGTGTCCACATTAATACAAGTGTTTAATTTATTTATTTAGTCTACAGTGCCACTCTCATCTATGCATACACCATGGGTAATGACCGAAAAATAAACTTCCTGTGCTGGGTGTCTGGATTTACCCTCATGGATGAGGTGACAAGTAAAGATATCCTCAAGAAGCTTAGAGTAGAACTGAAGCACTTTTGTGTTAAAAGGAGACAGTTGTGGTGGTTCAGGCTTCTGGTCAGGATGCCTTCTGAATGTGTCTCCCTGTAGAGATATTCCAAGCAAAATGGGAGGAGACTAGAGCAGACCCAGAACATGCTGGCGGTATTATACATCCTACCTGGCTTAAGAACCCATCAGGATCACCCAGGTAAAATTGGAGAATATGGCTGATGAAAAGGATGTTACCTAAAAAAAACAAAAAAACAAATAAAACAAAAAACAAATAATACATCAGTATTAAATGTATGTTACAGATGTTTTGAATGTTTAAGGATTTAGAAATGTTAACTGTTAAGCTGGAGACACAAAATTCAGCGAGGACGCATCTGGATGGGGACCAATGAACGTCTGGCTGCTGGGTGATGAAATTGCATGTTGCGCAGTGCTTAGTTGTGGATTATCTGTTTTCAACATGGCGGCCAGTTCAGAAACCATCTTATATTAGGGCTAAACAGTGGAGTGAAATATGTTTCTGGAATGCAGCAGGGTCATATTTATTATTTTTTCCCTGTCAGGATGATAGATGTCTGAATGTTAACATTACACCTGAAATATATTATTTTTTCAGCACTTGAATTGAAATCCTTTCAGCCACCTTACATAAGTGTTGAAAACAACCCCAGAGTGAGTTTGAGTGACAGGAGTGGCATTGGAACAGGGCTGCCAACACAGCCCATATCCCTTTCACAAACTGGAAGTAGAGGCTGGCTGAAAATGGCATCTCCTAGGGAAAGCCAACAACTGGCTATCACCCTGACCGTTTGTCTTCATCAATCAACCTGCGTTTGTTGACCAAGCAACATGATGTCACTATTAATTTCATGCATTCCTTTAATGGGGTCCAGAGGGGAGCCCTATCCTCACAGTAGGCATTTCCTGTCCTGTTGCATTGTGGAATATGTCCGCTTCCTTTTAAGAGATCAGTTGGACTTTTTCAAAGTTTTACTTCTTATGTTGTTGTTTCCCTCCCTCCTTTTCATCTCCCCTTCATTCCTGTCTGCCGTTTCCCCCCTTATGGTGTTATTTGCTTTGCTTTGTCATACCTCCTCTGGTTGGAAGCAGCTCCACTGTGTTTGCATCCTTGTTATGTGAGTACTTGTGATGATTTCCACTTATTTGCCGAGGTATACACTGAACTGGATGTACCGAACCTTTTGATCAACCCTCAGATTTCATGAACAGATACTGGTGCTGTGTGCTCAGATCAGCGCATTAGCGTTTCATTTGAAAGAATGGTGTCACTGTGTTGACAAGCTCATGATAAGTTGGTGGCTTCTAAGGGAAAATGTTTAAAGCAGATAAATGCCTCAGGACTCCATCTGTCTGTCTCATTGTCCTGATTGTAGTTTATTTTCGGTGATTATGAAAACCTGCTTTAAACAGGCTTTGGGGATGTTGGTTTATTAGCTTTAGATGAAGTATGCCCCTTGCGCGATGATTCCGCACAAGATACTTAATGTTATCTCTTCTGACTTCTGTGCATTTGTATTTACTGTCTACATGACTGGCTTTTTTATCATTCCTTTGATTATCACAAAGGAGGAGGGAGTTGTGAATGATATTTCTTGCTCTTAGTCTCACTTACTCCCTTCCTTCCTTCTCAGTCTCTCCCCCTCTCTCTCCCTGTTACTGCACCTCTCCTCTGGCTTTAAGAGGCTTAGCAGCAGCTTAGCGCCCAGGTCAAACTGACCTTTGCCCTTCATCTGTCAGCCTTTTGATGTGGTGCCAGCCTGGGCTGCTTGCTACGCTCTGCCTTTAACAGCACGTCCAGGGGTCAGAGGAGGGCTCTGCTTCAGGACCCCACCCCACCATAACACCCTTCCACCCTCCAATCCACAACCACCACCACCACCTCCCGCCTCCCTTGCAGATGTCTCTGTCTCTGATGCCCCCCTCTCCACCGCCCTCTGCCCTCCCTTGGCTCTTCCCTGCCCCAGTGCCCATTATTATTTTATAGTTTGGTTCTGCATTCCTTTCACTCAGGCTGCGGTGGAAGGCAGACCTTTGGCTTTATTGCTTACACATGTCCATGGCTCTCTCCCTCAGCGGGGAGAGACAAAACAGCAAGAGGCAGATGGCCAATAGGGGCCAACCATCTAAACTCTCCCCACCTTGAACTAATCGTTGGGGGCCAGAGTGTGGCTCTACCTCAGCCCTGTGCCAGTGGGGTTTCAATTTGTAGAGACATAAACAGATACTAAAGCCAAGGTAACAACACAGTGATTTATCAAGCCAGTTCACATCAAATTATCACAGCGCCCCCCTGCTGTCAGGCCCCATAATAGCCCCCAGCCCAGGCCCTTCTTCAGAGGTGCACTGTGGTCACACTTCATTTAGGAGTGCACAAACATGTGTCCCTCTGTCTGGTTTCCCTCTGAGCGTGACGCTTCACACCAGCCAGTGATCATCCTGGACAGAGCGTCAAGAGATTAAAGAGGATGTGCATGTCTGCAATTGTGTGTGTGTGTGTGTGTGTGTGAGTGTTGATAAATGTGTACTTGTGTGCATGTGCTTCTGATGTACATACAGGCAGTATACTTGCTCATAAGCATATAGTGTAGAATTTGTGTGCTATGATTGTAATTGAAGAAAACGTATCTGTACGGATGTCTTTGCAAATTATGATAATAAATGTAATGTTAATGAGTGTGTATCGTGACCAACAGTCCACATGTATTATATATCAAACATATGTTATCTTCCTTTCTTTATTTCATCACCTGGAACAGATAACAAAAGTAGTTGTTGGTGGAAAAGCACTCGAGTCAAGTTGAATTGTGTATGCCTATGCAAGCCAGGTATGTAACAGAATCTATCTTGAAATAAACAGATTATTTTTCTGTAGCAAAATCATGTTTCACTTTAATACGGTGCCTGAACAGAGTGCTGCCTTTGATCTCCACTAGCAGAGCCCAGCACATGGATAATATATCTTTCAGAGATAAAAGTAAAAATGTGTGCTAGGTGATGATGTCATGCAGTTGTGGCCGCAAGCCTGGGAGAAAAGCAAACTTTCACAGGCGAGGCTATCCCACGGATCACTAAGGGTGCTCTCTGAGTCTTTGGGGAAATCAATTACACATTGTCCGAACTGTGATTCCTGCTGTAGGAACTCAATCGTGGGGGCCTTCTGCAGAGGATCATCCCGATGAGTTTGGACACTGTTTTTGCTCCCTGGTGTCTCCCACCACCCCCACCTTTGCAATTCGCTACATTTGTGTGCAGCTTACAATTCTACAGAGAGTCATTCATCATCATTTGCTGGCGTATCTGTCTTGAGTGCCTTAGCTTTGATCATGTTGTATTTTATACTTAACATCTGTTCTACATTTAACCTTCTGTAATACTGTTGTTCAGAAACTATTACCTTGGCATAACAGGGGAAGAGTTTACCTGGTGACTTTGTAGCCAGAGTAAATCTGGCATATTTGTCATGGCCTGGTAAAGAAACGATCCACCGCTTGAAACGTTGTGATAAGCAGATCTCCCCTGCCATTTCCTGCCTAATGGGACAAGACTCAGAATGATCCCGTGCTTCCTCTTACGTGATCTTCTCTTCTTTCAAAAGCTTATCTACTCCTAAATCATCCTCTTTGAATTGGGAGGACAGTGTATTTTTTGTATTTTTCTCTAACTGTTTCCAGCTCTATCATTTCCAGTCTTTCTCTGAGGCTTGCTCTCTACTTATGCATGCTGGCACTCCACCTATG